>BLKR01005980.1:0-67819 GCA_011170035.1 Teleogryllus occipitalis | reverse complement strand
TTTCCTCAACTTCACATCACTGCACTACACGCCACTGCACATAATAATAATAATAATAATAATAATAATAATAATAATAATAATAATAATAATAATAATAATAGTAATAATAATAGTAATAATAATAATAATGTTATAATAATAATAATTGTTATAATATAACATACTTAATATAGGAGATAATAAGACACATATAAACATCTAGGAATTTAATTTATTTTTAAATGTGCTGACATCATGAGGAAAGGGATCAAAGATTGTCACAGGCAAGCCGTTCCAGTCTCTAATAGTTCGATTCGCGAATGAATATTTCCCAACGTCCGTTTTCTGAATTCTTGTCTGAATTTTGTGCATGTGATCCGCTCTGCCGAAATATGTAGGTTTCCCTAATCGACTTTGAATTTCTTTCCACGGTCGAAAGCCTGTGTACGCTATATACATGGCATAGAGACGCGATTTCATTCTCCTTGTTTCGAGTGACTCCCATACTTTATTCCTGGTACCCCTGAAAGCAAATTTTGAAGCTCTACGCTGAACCTTTTCTAGATTTCTTTGCTGCAAAAGTCTGTATGGGTCCCAACATATCGCGCCATATTCTAATATGGGTCGCACTAATGACATATATGCCAGTTCTTTGGCACTCACTGAACTCGTTTTGAGAATCCGCATAATAAAATGCAAAGATCTCCATGATTTCCTTACAACGAAATTTACTTGATTTTCCCATGTCAATTTACTGTCTAGCTGAACTCCTAAATATTTGCAAGACGTGACTCGAGGTATAACATTATGATTCAATTTATACGCGGTTTCATTGTAACTTCGACCCTTACCAAACGTGATGGATTTGCTCCATCACGTTTGGTAGTTTCCATCCCGTTTGGTAATAATGATAATAATAATAATAATAATAATAATAATAATAATAATAATAATAATAATAATAATAATAATAATAATAATAATAATATACACACAATAAAAGCATTAACTACATTTTATGTTTGACCTGCACAGTTATTTTAAACTATTAAATACAAGACTACACGACTTTTTAATAACACTTCACTTCACTTCACAACACGTCACCACACTTCAATACAATACTACTTTGAATATAAATACATATTTAATAATGCAACACACTTAGTAACAATTATCACAATACTAATAATAACAATAGCAATTAATAATAATAATAATAATAATAATAATAATAATAATAATAATAAAAATTCCTGTTATAATAAGCTTAACTTCCTAAATTAATAACATTTACAAATATCATTAGTTAATTTATTTTTAAATATTTGAACATCTAGAGGAAAGGGTTCCAAGGCTGTCGCAGGTAACTTATTCCAGTCCGCTATTGTTCTACTTGTAAATGAAAATTTCCCAACATCTGTTCTCGGTGGCCTAAACTGAATTTTATGATTGTGATCCTCCATACTAAAGTACGAAGGTTTACCCAGTGGATGTAGATATCTTTGCAAGCTGGATGACCGGCATACGCTCTGTACAGGGCACAAAGTCTTGCCTAAACTCTCCTAATTTCTAGAGATTCTCATTCTACTTTCTTCCTATTGCTTCGGAAAGTAAATTTATACGCTCTTCTCTGTACTCTATTCAAATATTTCTTTTGGGAATTTCTATAAGGGTCCCAACAAACGGCCTCGTATTCCATTAATGGACGAACTAGATATAAATAAGCTAATTAGATGAATAAGCTAATTTACAGAGATCCGGACATTTGTTTCGAAAGAAGCACACTTACATTATTTCCAATAACTTATTTAAAACTTTCTAGTCTTATTGGGATCTTACCAAAAATAATATCTTGGGTCTGAGAGTTTTAAAAACTTCGTTAAAATTTTCAAAGTGTTGGTTAACATTTACAGAAAAAATGACAAGTTAATCAAACAGAAAAACCATGGGTTGATGTAAACTCTGGCAAATGCAACTGGTTATGACCGATCTGAGGAATGACGTAGAAGAAATTCATCTTTGTCCATCGTTCAATTTAAGAGTTTTCGCACAATAAGGAAAGTCTGCAGGATTAAAGCTTTCAGAATGGTTAGATTCTTTTTGATAATCCTAATTTTGTAAGACCTGAAGCAAATCGATACGTTACCTCTCCTGGGACTGAGATGATTATTGGCACTATTTTAACCTTACTCTGTTGCCAAACATGTTGGATTTCTACTGCCAAATGCTGGTATTTAGAAATCTTCTTTGATTCTGTCTTATTTAAATTGCTTGATAGGACAGCCTACATCTATGATTGTTGCATTCTTATCTATTTTATTGATAACTACTATATCCGGGCGAGTATAATCCAGTTTTGTCAGTGAAAATAGGCCTATCCCAGTACAGTACTATTTTACTTTTTCCATAACCGGCGAAGGTGAATATTTGTAAAATGGTGGAGGGTTCTCACTTAGTCCATAATTTGATGCCAATTTTCTATGGATTATTTTCGCTACTTGATTCTACCTCCCTAGATATGCAGTGTTGGCAAGAACTGGGCATCTTGCAATCACATGGTCGATGGTCCCATTTGGTTGATAACACATTCTACATACATTATTACTATTATTATTATTATTATTATTATTATTATTATTATTCACAGGCAGGTTAACGGGCTTGGTCAGAAGAATTTTACAACTAGTTGTTTGCCAACGTTTCGGAAACTTTTATTTCCATCATCAGGGCTAATATGAAAGAAAATGAAAATAACACTGTTCATGAATAATGTTACCAAAAACACACGTATGAGACACAATTTTCTAGCTAAGTTTCAAAAATTATTTACAATTTCCTTTATATATATTACATAAACATTACACACCTTACAACATCGTGAACAACTCAACACCATTCACTGCACCATCCTCCATTTCCGGCACCTCACACGAAATGAGGGACACAACATCACATCACATTGGTGTCGTAAGGGTGAAGGTGATGGAAAGAAAAGTTTCCGTAACTTTGGCAAACAACTAGTTGTAAAATTCTTCTGACCAAGCCCCGTTAACCTGCCTGCAAATATTTCATTTATGATCGTTTAGAACTCTTCATAATAATAATAATAATAATAATAATAATAATAATAATAATAATAATAATAATAATAATTATTATTATTATTATTATTATTATTATTATTATTATTATTATTATTATTATTATTATTACTGTCAGGATCAAAATTTCTCGAACACTCGGCCATTAGGCCGTAGTGTTCAAAACAGAAATCTCATCATAGCCGTCGTCCGATCGTCCGTAAGGCGTTGTGCTGAAATGTAACGATGACGATGATGATGATAAACGAGAAGTTGGAACATGAGCCTAGAGAAGGAATGGATGTTTAGATGGCAATACGAGATGATACGCCAACGTAAAAGTCCCGAGGCAACCAGCCGCAAACCAGCTCTATCTGCCACAAATAATTCCATTCGGATCGGATGGGACTTGAACCGCGGACCGGGAGAGGTGATTCAAGGCATCATCTGACGTCACTGCAGTGCCTCTGACAGGGAAGGCCTAGGTTCGAGTCCGGACGAATTTTCATCACCAGCTAGATAGATGGTATTCAGTCGGCTGGAGGAGAATTCTAGCGATCGGTTGCATGATCGGTAGTTGTCCGTGGTTTCTCCGATCAACACCAAGCGAATGTCAGAGCAGCACCCTAACAAACGGTCCACGGACTGCGCGCGATCTTTCCTTTCTCTTCCTCGTCCTATTCTCACCCCTTACTTACTCCCATTTGCACTTCCTGGGGCGGTGGCCCGCTGGTGTGAAATTTCTGGTTGGGGAAAACCCTACTAGCCACCGCTGGGTCGGCGCCGGATCCCACCATTCAATAGGGGTGAAAATCACTGCCATCTCCCGCTATAAAAATGTACTACACTTACAGGACTTATGACCAGTTGACATGCCCGAAATCTCTAATCAATCAATCAATCAATCGAATCTCGGCCCCCGAATAGCGAGGCAAGCAGATGGAGTGTTACCCCTCGCCTTGACTAATCACACACACTATCCCCCTCCCCTCCTGCTCCGTCACATACGCCACAGTACACACGCGGAGCCTTCAGGCGCCGTCGAAGGACGCCCTCGCAACAATAGCAAAACGTTCAGGAAAGCAATTTCAGCAAGCTTAATTGGACACTCGGCAGTCATCCCACCTCACGGCACTTCTATGCATTTGTTGGTCCTTGAAGGAAGATTGTTGCGAATATGCTC
The DNA here is from genome assembly GCA_011170035.1 of Teleogryllus occipitalis. NCBI lineage: Eukaryota > Metazoa > Arthropoda > Insecta > Orthoptera > Gryllidae > Teleogryllus > Teleogryllus occipitalis. The sequence goes on along the minus strand of BLKR01005980.1, from coordinate 63,571 downwards.
ACGTTTCCAGTCAAGAACTCAATCACGCTTCTGTCACTGTTCATTCTGGAGAAGCGCATTTGTGGAGGGTAAAGGTAAAGGAATTCATGTACGTTTGATTCTTTCCTTGTTCCACTTGAAAATGAAAAGTTAAAAAGGTGGACTTGTATGGTCATTTAAACAATACATTGACAATTTAATTTTCGAGTTTCGTATTTTTTTCTTTCAACTTTACAAAGAAAATGTACACTATGGGAATTTGGAAATATTTTAATAATATTCTGCGATACGACTTTATCTGTTAAAATAATTCATTTGGTTTTGATGTCAGCGACACGTAGCACTCAAACAAACGCTCTTAGCAATGTAGAACGCACGATAAAGATATGGTTTTAGCATATATTTGGAATAGATGCTAAGCAAAGTTATATTGCTCAGTTTTCAAATCTTTCTTACATTAAACAATGCAACCTTTCAACACAATATTTCATTTTACAATTCTTAAGGTTAAATATAGTGCTATAGTCAATTGACTATGCAGGTTTTTTATGGAATGTAGTTGATACCCGTAAGTTAATGCTATTCTTTTATAAAGTTAATTCATCGAACAAATTAAAGTCAATGTGAGCTATCAAGACGAGTGACAATATTTTCGACAGTATCTTTATTTTAAGAACGTTATACATTAAGAAATTCCAAAAACTAGTGGTGAAGACTTCGTACTAATTAGTTTTCTAATCTGTTGCGTTGCTATAAATGCGAAATTTGAAGCTCTTTTTCTCAGAAAATTTTCAGTTTTCGAACTACTTCATTTGAAACACATTCACTCACAAATGAAATAATGTTTTTCAAGTTGCTGGAAATATGTATATTAACGGCGTGACATATTGCAAAAAATATACATTTTTATAATTTTTGAGAAGGCAAAAGAATAAAGGAAAACGTATTATACTTTAAAGAGTGCAATTAGCACAATCCGTTGGAAAAGTTTGAAGAAAAAATTTGAAGCCGCTTTTTGAGAAAATGGCGTTTGGGCGATTCTGAAAATGCGGAATATTGAACTCATATAACAAAAAACTGTTGAGTTTTCCAGAAACTTTATGCAACATTATTTAAAATACATGTACTTATAAATACAATAATGAGAACAAACTGCCGCAAATGTGAATATTAACGATGTGAGAGACAAGTAAAAAAACATTCATTTTGTGATTTTTGAAGAAACAAACAAACAGGAAAATGGCTTTTCTGACATGTTATAGAGCACATTTAGTACCATCCGTACCAAACGTTTAAAGAAAAAAATTGGAGCCGTTTTTGAGAAAATCTTGTTTTCTTCATTTTTCTAGTATTGCACATACTGCACATAATATTGCGCGAAAACTACTAAAATCGTAAAAAATGTCTACATGATCTTAAAAAGTACTAATTGTAAAAAAATTCATTTGTTCTCTATCTTCAATTTTGTAGTTGTAAGAAGACGCCGGAAAAATTCAAACTTTTGCAATTTTCAAAAATTCAGAGTTAACAGTATAAATCTGTATAAGTGTATTTCACTTTTTTCTTACATGAAATTTAAAGAAAACATTAGGTTCCATTTTTGAGAAAATTTGGAAAATGTCCGGGGGGCTTCATGTAAAGTATCCCCAAAAGTTAATGAATGTTTTTCAAAATCCCAGAGCTTTGAATCAGGCCACGTAGACAGTTTTTTTACTCGGTTTGGAAAAACTCGAACGAGAAGTTTAGGCGCTAGTAACAGACGGTCAGACTTACTGGCTTACTGATTGACGGACGGATGGACGGATGGGCATTTTGTCGTCAATCGATTTTTCGGTACCATGGACTCACAAGACAGGGATTCTGGCAACACTACGCGTTAGAGGATTTTTTTCTAAGTTTAGCAAGTGGATTTATCCACTTTTTCGATACCTGGGCCCGGCAAGAACAGTTTTTCTGCTGAAAATACGGCGTTTTCTCACGCAGATTACATAACTTTCTCTATTTTACGTATATTACTCCGTACACGCGAAAGTAATAGCTATGAATTATATCGGAGTGAAATCGATACATGTAAGTGCAAGAGGTAAACGTTAAAATTTTAAATCTCTGATTCAAAATTTTTCAGATCACAACGACAGTTGTGATTGTCAATTCAATAACACGAGAGCGGCGGACATGAAAAAGGACAGAATATTAAACGAAGGAATGACCCACTCAAGATATGCAAGCGTCAAAGGATATCGATGTCTACACCATTCCCGGTTTGCGTTTTCTTGCAACCGTTGCTTCCAGATGCTTTGAGCATCGTAATATTCTTAAAACCCTTTCAAAGCCCTTTGGAATCGATAAGGCGACCACTCTCTTTAACGAACGACTTTGTTTAATGCTTACCCTCTCACTTGTCTCATGGACAACTCGCCACCCACAAATTCTCCAACCCCCTGTTTGATCGTTCGCCTGCACACCTATCCAACCCACCTACGTTTCGTACCCTGTACCACTCATACTTGACGCCCGTTCTCGCATCTTCTAGTTCTCCCACTGCGTTTAAAAGTCCTTTCGCCGCGTTGACTCCCACAGTGATTGTACTCTCGCTCGACTTCTCGTTGGCCCCCTCACAGGCACTCGTTGGCCCCTGTCATTGGCCCTCTCGTTGACTCTCTCGTTGGACTTCGCGCTGCTCTCTCGCTGCTCTCTCGCTGGCCCTCTCACTGGCCCTCCCGTTGGCAATCTTGCTGGACTTTCCTGTCAGTTCTCTTGTTGCCCCTCCCGCTCGAACTTTCGACGGCCCTCTCACCAGTCCTGTCGATGGTCCTCTCGCCAGCTCTCTTGCTCGCCTCCCGCTAGTTCTCTCGCTGGCACTCCCACTCGCCCTCCCTCTGGCCCTCTCAATGGTCCATATACCAGTCCTCTCGATGACCCTCTCGCCGGCACTCCCACTGACCCTCTCGCTGGCCATCCCGCTGGCTCCCCAGCTTGTCATCTCGCTGGACCTCCAGCTGGCCATTTCGCTGGACATTTTGCTGCCCCTTTCGCTGACTCTCGATCGATCTCTTATCGCTCTTTTGCTCAGCCTCTTGTTCGCACTCATCCTCGTCCATTTCCTTGTCCTCGTGCTTACTTTCTTGCTCGCCCTCTTGCTCGCCCTCTTGCTCGCCCTCTTGCTCTCCCTCTTGCTCACCCTCTTGCTCGCCCTCTGGCTCGCCCTCTTACTCGCCCTCTTACTCGCCCTCTCACTCGCCCTCTTACTCCATTTGCCATTCTGCTTGTTTTCTTATTTTCGCTCTCATACTCGCCATTTTGCTTGCTCAACTTCTCTCGCAATATCTCGGACTCTCTTAAGGTCGCAATTGCACTCTCCCTCTAACTTTCCCTTCACCTCCCAGCCACTCCCCGTTCACCGTCTCTCTCACCCTCCCACTCTTCACCCCACACCTCACCCTTTCCTCGTACCTCCCACACACACCCAAGCTTTTCCCACCGCCAGTCCAGCAGCTCGCCTGCCCGCCGCTTCGGGAACCCCACCGTCCACCTCTTTGTATGCAAGCGGGCAAGCAAACATGCAGAATTATTCAATATCGCATGTGAAGGAGCTCGAGATTCTCTCGTCGGCGACGCGTCTGCTTTCAGATCCCGAACTTCCGGTTCGTCTCCAAACAAGCGCAGGACGCTCCGAACGTAACGTGCGAGGAGGAGGAGGAAGAAACGAAGTAAATCTTTTTCACTCACTATCTCCGGCGCGCCTGGTCCCGCGTCCGTTACGACCGTCCGTCACGCGAGGGGTGCCGGTCGCGACGCTCACCGTCTCCAAGACGCCGAGCAGTTTCTGTATATTTATGGCCGCAGAGCTTGTGTTTACTTGAGTTACATATTCTCTAAAGAGACGCGCAGGAAGCGTTTTAATAACAGACACTTATCTTTGAAGTCTGCCGGGAATTATGGATGACGCAGGCGCCGCCCACGGACACTTTTTACTGCCATTAATTATTTGCGGCGCCCGGCAGGAGCCCTGCAGGGATCCTGCAGGGTCCCCGCGGGGTGGATCGATGGATCCGACACGTGTCTGTTACAAGGAGCGCGTTTGGGTGCAGCGCGAGCGCGGACGTTGAGGCGTGAAGACGTCGTGCGGAAAACTTTCCCTGGCAAGTGGGATTATTACGAGTTTAAAATCTCCGGTTCACGACGAAACTGTTCGGGTTAAGTGACTTAGGGTATGTTATTGGAGTGCATATCATCGCGAGGTCCAAAGGTTCGAGTCTCGACAGTGGCAGGTTTTTCGACACTAGCTATGTCGAATTCAGCCGTCTGGAGGAGAATTCTAGCGGCCGACTGCTCTGGTCGATAGTTTTGCGTGGTTTCTCAGATCAAAACTAGGCGAATGTCGGAGCAGTACTCTAAAAATCCGGCCACGGACCGCTCGAGATCGTTCCTTCCCCTTCCTTGTCCTACCTTCTCTCCTAGTTACACACTTGTACCCTTACTTGCGTTACACTACCACCCAAGCCAGTTGGGAGCTTAGAGCGTGTCCCGGCTGAGGCGATGCTAGGTCCCCTGACGGGAGACACATGGTTGAAGGAAATCCCACTAGCCGACGTGTGGGTCCGCACCGAATCTCACCATCCAGCAGAAAAATATTAACGCCCACACAGAGAAAAACAATTACTACACGTACGGGATTGATACGGACCTTATTCGCGACCGGAAACACTAAATAATCAATCAGTGAACGATGAAACTGGCGTTACGACATTCAATTGGGTTTTCGAGTAAACCTTTACAATAATGTAGAACTCTGAAGTTTTTGAATGAAACTGGAGGTGTAACGTATTTGTCATTCAACGTTGGTAATAAAGTTCATAAATGATGATGGTGCTGGTAGTGATGAAGGTTAGTGTCAGGTACACGCGACTTTTTGTAGCCCTTTCTTGGTTTGCCAGAGCCTTGGATGGTAGGGTCATGTTGGAAAGCCAAAGGTGTTGATATTAGAAAATAAATGCTTGAAGATGGGATTATGTTGAAGATGGGCCACATGGTGGTATGAGAAGTCAACTACGCTACAAACAGATGATGAAAACACTGATCTCTTCTTAAAAGGCGCTACAACGTTTCTTAGTGAAATGTTTTGGCCTGCTCTACAACAGCCTTCCATCCTTTCTTGTCGTGAACCAGTCTCGTCCAGTTTTTTTTACTTTCATCACCTGATGTCTTCTAGTAGATCGTCATTCTATCTATTCGTTGGCTATCCCTTCTTTCTTGTTTTCAATGGGACCCAATTACAGATCTTTACATTTCTCTCATCATTCATTCTACACAAGTGTCCGAACCAGCTTAACCTTAGTGCTTTTATATAATTTATTATGTTTTTGTGCTTTATTAAATTATCTATTTCTGTGTTAAATCTTATTCTCCATCCATCATCTTCTAGCCTTAGAGGACCTAATATTCTTCTTAACATCTTCCTTTTGAATATCATAAGTTGTTGATTGTCATTTGCTTTAATAGTCTAGGTTTCGGCTGTGTATGTAACTATTGGTCTAACTACTGCATAGTATAACTTGAATTTGGCTCCTTTGAACAACAATTTGCTCCTAAATAGATCCTTATATACAAAGTATGCTCTGTTCCCAGCTGTTATTCTTTCTTTCATTTCTTCTTCTATAGCATTATTTTGATTTAGTAGTGACCCAAGATACTTATGATCTTCAACTTCTTGATAAATGGTGTTATCTATCCTTATCTGTGAGAGCTGCGACTGTCCTTGTTTACATACGAAAATAAGAAAACTATTGGATTCCAAGAATAAAAAAATAATTCAATAAACTATAAGAAGAGCATAGTACAAGATGCAAATGGGCATAGTAAAAGAGGCAATTTTACAAAGAATTGTATAAAGTCATAAGCCTCATACACAAACCTCAAGCACGTATAAGTTCAAAAGCCTCCAAGAATTTATATCCAAAATGGAAAACATAGAAAGGATCTGAGCTATTCTTCATGCAATGTGAAATAGAAGTAGTAATAAAGGAATTAAAACGCCAGAAAGGTCCAGGCGAAGCCAAGATAATCCACGAATATCTGAAAATGGAGATAGAAGAAGTGGCCCTACCCCTCACATACACCTTCAAAAGCCTAGAAAATGAAGAAATTTCAAATCAATGGCAGAGCAGCACAATAGTCTTATTACATAAAAAAGGAGATCAGACAGAATTCATAAATATAGACCAGTAAGTTTAATACCAAACATCTGTAAAATCTTTTCTAAATTAATAACAAAAATAATCAATAACATTTTAGAAGAAAATCAAACCACAGTACAAATAGTGTTTCGTACTGGTTACTCCACAATAGACCACAACCACTCTTTTTTACAGCTTATAGAGTAAGTTTAAGAATACAATATGAATTTTGTAAATTCTATTCATTGACTTCAAAAACAACCCTTCGATTCAGCGGAAAATAAAGCAGTTCTGGAAGCAACACAAGGAGGGTAGGGAGGGTACGGGAAGTACTAAGGAAGTACATACAAATCTCAGGAAAAATATACCTAAATAGTAAAGCAAATGTGAGAACAGATTCAGAAGAACAAGAATTTGGCCAACAGAGAGGAGTGAAACCAGGTGACCCAATTCACCAACATTATCTACAAACAATTTAGAAGTAATGTTTCGCAAAATGAAAAATACAAAAATAATCATAATCAGCCAAGAAATTTCAAGAAATGGTAGTATTAAGTATTATTTCTAGAAATTGTTATATTAATTTTTAGTTTTTATTTAATTATTTGTTATTAATTGAATATAATTCGATCAGCATCTTATTAACACGAGGAAGAATAAAAGAAAAGGTTCTGCTCAAAGACTACATCGTGGACTGTCTTAGCATTGGAAAATGTGTTCGTTAAGAATAAAAATCGTCCTTCTCGATTGGATATTTGTCAAGATTTATATCTTGAGAAATATCCAATCGAGAAGGAATATTTTTATTCTTAATGTTCTACATTTTTCTGAAGTGTATCAAAAGTAAAGTAATTTCTTTAAAACGTTTTATTAGGTAGAGTCACGCGGAACAATACTATTTCGTTTATTTCAAGTAACTTTTAGTCTTATAATTTGTTTTGATTTATGCAATCATTTATGCTAAAAAACAGAAAATGTATCCTGCATTCTATGCAAGATTTATATGGTTTTGTATTAGTTCGTTCAAGTTGTGAAAAAACTACATAAAATCACAGTGTTATTAACAGTTAAAGCACCTCAAGTATAGAACATAATAAACTGTATATTTGGTGTCTTCTTTCAGGGCAACATCCTCGTACTTACATCATCCATGCACGCAGAAGCTGTTAAGGCGTCTTTGTAGAGCAAGCTGTAAAGTGCATCCCTAGCAGAGTAGTTCGCTAGAGTTTGCATTTCCTTGAAGCCAAACTCATCAGAGGAATATGCCATGACGTGAAGCCCTAGGACGAGGATCATTAAGGTACTGGATTTTCCTCGTCACAAAAACTAATACCTCATTGAACTTACAATAAAAATGTAAAACATTCTTAGTAGGATGGATGCTCGCAAAATGTTAGTGCCTTGTCGGGGAAAGCGAAGAACCTAGTAAACCAACAAAGGAGCTTGGAATATGATGCATCCACATTACAAAGGCTAAAATACATTACATTAGAACATTTTTTAAAATAACTACTAGAAAACTTCAGGACATAACAATACATTTAATTTGACGCACACAAATTACCTTATTGTGTTATTGTTATGGAACTGCAAATAATGAATTAATATGCATCACGGTGTTTCAACGATTTCTGCCTCGTGTAGTCAGCTATTTCTTTAGTAGTTTTATCTACATGAAATTTTGCATTGCATCGTGGTTGGAAATAAGACATCGTGTAGTAAAAATACCTCCCGTAACTCATTGACAACTCTTACATTCACACACTAGCACTTGCCAGTAAAATTAATTCATTTGCTTTGAACAATAGTAATAAATGTTACTTATTATGACGATGTTGTCAGCGCTGAAAATTTAAATTTAACTTTTGCGAGTCTCGCTCATTTCTTGGTGGAAGCGTCAGCGAAGTACTTTCAGTTTACGAGTCGTAAATTCCTGCTGACAGCGTCGTCATTAACACGGAGGACGTTCTGTCCATAGTCACGTGACAGGTTATTATGGCGAAGAAAATTAAGGTGTACATATTTTACGCAACCCGCGAGATCAGACGTCTGCAAAGAGGCTGGAGCGGCGCGGACGGGGAGGTTGTGGGCTCGATAACACACTGGGCCGACGCACTTGGGAAAAAAATACGAAAAGTTGGTCTAAAAGAATTCATCTCATTAGAGTTTTACTTTCTGGCTACGGAGCAGAAAAACTTTTATTACAAGGTCCTAGTGACGAAAAGGTTCATAAATCCAGTTGCTAAATTTAGAAAAACAATCCTCTATCACGTGGTGTATCCAGAATCCATGTTTTGTGGGTCCTTGATACCGAAAAATCGAATGAAGGCAAAACGCCTGTTTGTCCGTCGTCTGTCTGTTCGTCCGTGAACAACGCTAGCGGAAAAACCATTCAGTCGATTTTCTTCATAATGATATTGATTGATATCCTCCAATCGCTCTAGCTGATGTCTTGACCCTTGAACGTGAAATCGATATTTTAATTCTGAAGGGTACTTTACACGAAGCCACTGGGGCATTCTCAAAAGTTCCAAAAAAATGGCACCAACGTTTTTGATTAAATTTTGTTGTTGAATAGTGTGAAGGACGTTTAAGAGAATGGTGCAGGTCTCATGTTCCTTGTAAACACTGATTTTTTGAAAATTGCAAAACCTTTTCGGAGTCTTCTACAATTAAAATATTAAAGATACAATGTTTATCCCTTTATGAACAATTTTTTTTAATTAATTTGTTTTGCGTAATTTTGCGAGAAAATACGGGCGAGAAAATATGTCGTGTTTTGGTACAACTAGTTAAATTAGAAGAGAGAGAGAGAGAGGGGGGGGGAGAGAGAGAGAGAGAGAGAGAGAAAGAGAGTCCCTGGTCTTGGAATAAATAATAGTAAATGATGTCGTAGGCTTCCGAGACTTGATCTGGGCTGTCCAGGTGACGCTCCGCGTCGAAGTTTGAGGTGCGATTGTTTCGACCAACATATCTTGGTCTGCTTTAGGGCTGTAGTGACGGCTGCTCAGCCGGCAAGAACACCAGGATATGTTGGTCGAAATGTTGGCAATTCAGCCTTCGACACGGCGTCACCCGGAGAGCCCAGGTCAATAATGACAAAGGTCAAATTTAATGAATTTTTGGAACAATTCAAAGTGAAGAACTGAAAAACTTGAAACAGAGGGATTGAAACTGAAAACTATTTAATCTAATATTACAAATTAATTAGGGATAAACTGGTAGTGAAAGAATTAGTTATTCTGTCAGTTTTAACGATTTAGTGGAAAGCGACTTATCGAAGAAAGTTGTTCATCATCCGGCTCTTATACACCATAGCACTGCTAAAATCAAAATGTCCACTCCAAATATTTTAAAGTCCGCCGCCATCTTAAGTCATAGATTCTTATTGATTGATTTGTCATTCAGGGTGTGTCAACTGGTAAGATCATTAGTCTCATAAGTGTAGTGCATTCTTTTTCTGCCATGCTGAGTTCATAATGCAAAGGTTGCCTTTACAAGTTTTACGTGAGATTTACACGGAGCCGCTACGTCCTTCTCGCAAGGCTGCTCGTGAACGACTAAAGGCAACCTTTGCATTATGAACTCAGCATGGCAGAAAGTGCTAAGTTCTGTAATTGTGTATTGGCATGGCAGAAAGTGCCAATTCATTTAAACTGTGCTTAAATTTAGTCGCAGGCAGGACGCCTTGCTAGAAAGACGTCGCGACTCCGTGTTGTACTTACGTAAAGGTCTTGTACAGAAAGTGTAATGTACTCAGTAAGTGTACTCATGTATGGTGTATGGTGTTAAAGGATTTAACTTGTTTTCAACAAACTCATTAAACATCATCCTGCAAGGTAAAACTGTGTTTTTGATTGCATGATTGCATTTTTAATAGATTGTGACAGCTCACAGTCAGAAGTTAGAAAAGTGCAATTTGAATTTACAAGTGCAGGGCGTAAAGGAGTGTGACCTGCAATCACCCAACCTAAACGCGTTTCCTGCAAAGTGGGGAATTTCCCGTCACATCTTTTCCTATTATTGGGAAGCAAAGTATCAAAAAATATGTCTGCACCGAGCAGTACATGAATGGACTTACACTCATTAAAGAGGGGATCTGCCAAAAATACATCATTAGGCAGAGACCACGAGCTAGCATCAAATGTCTCCTTAAGAGACATGGGAAGATCTGGTACAACAAAAAACTCAATTGTTTTGGACCAGGGATTGTTGTCCTGGCAAGATTGAACCTTTAATTGAACAACATGATTGGCTGGCGTGGGATCACAGCCTATAGTAACAATATTGATATTAAATTCCCTTGTGGGAAGTTTGAGAGTTTTAACAGTCTCCCAAGTAATTAAATTAATAGCACTCCCGCTATCGAGAAGAGCATTTAAGTGATAGGGTTCTCCTTTAGGGGTAAAACCCAGAAGTCTTGCAGTAGGCAACAGAACTCCACAGCCAGCACTTATGGTGCTAGCAGCTGATACAACAGCTGGCTGAGGTGGTTTTGATAAGGGTTTGTCATTATGCAACAGCTGATGATGAGATTTTCACAAATGGAACAAGACCTATTACAATTAGTATGCTTGTCTGATTTATATTTTAGACACTTGGCACACCTATTATTTTTCTCAATAAATGTCCACCTATCCTTTTTTGATAAGTTCAAAAATCAGGACAATCAGTTAGAAAGTGCTCTGATTTACATTTTGGGCACCTATAGCCAGAGGGAGGCTTGTTTTTCTTCTCACCTCCCTTTGCAAATTGAGGTGAGGAGTGGGGCATAACACTGAGACCTCTCTGTTGATGCTGCAGAAATTTCATGAGAGTTTGAAAATTAGGAAATTGTTCATTGTCCAGGGACAACTCCCACTCCCTTAGAATATTCTGTGAGAGTCCTTTAGTGACAAGAACAATTAGTAATAAATCTGAGAGATCAGCTTCCTCCTTAAGGGCCAATAGGGCATTAATATGCAAATTGTAAAAATCAATTAATTTTTGCAGTGACTTGGCACAGTCAGGATTCAATTTAGGGGGGTCTAATATTGAATTTAAATGTTGAGATACAATTATTCTTGGATGATCAAAACGATCTTTTAACATTTGCCAAGCAACAGAGAAATTCGAGTCTGACACTTCAAGATTATGTAAAATTCCTTTGGCATCATCTTTTAAACAACCCATCAAGTAACAAAACTTACTAGAATCTGTCATGTGTTGGGCATTAATAACAGCATTTTGAAAGATTCCCTAAACTTGGGCCATTCTAATATATCACCAGAGAATACTGGAAGTTTTATCTCTGGTAATTTAAATGGGAAAGAATTTGCACTAAAGGTTTCTGATGCACATGATGGAGCTGGAGAAGCTGGGCGAGATTCAGGAACTAAATTTGCATGTTGCAGTGTGGCAAGCTTTGCCTTTGCACTGACTTTATCGTATTTACTAAATATTTCCTCAGAGGAAATAAATAATTCAGATTCGACTTCTAATGCGTCTACAAGGTTCTCTGCCTTGTCACGTAACTTATCTAATCTATCAGATTTAACAGCTCTTGATATGATGCACCATCTGGATGGCTAAACTCATCAATGAATAATTCGAGTGCGTTAATTGCATTACTTAATTTGGTGAGCTGCGTTTTCACCGTCCTTTCTGAAGGTTGGTGGGCCATGTTAACTAACTGAGTAGGTCACCACGCAAAAGCAGAAAAAACATAGATATACTACAAATAACACAAACACTGGCACAATGATATAAAACGAATTAAATGAAAAACCAGAATGATTCTGTATAGAATGAGATCACTTCACTGAGCATGCAACACTTTGCAGGACAGAATCAGCTGACTGGCATTGTTTACATGTGGCGAACAGCTGATAGCTGTGGCACACAAACACATTTATCAATAGCACTGATCACAGAACAAATGATGATTGGATTGCCATCAAATCACTGTGGCAATTAATTTTCATTAGCACACATTGCATTCAAATTTTGTTGCTTGCAGGTAAATAATAGTTAAAGGAAATCCTAATAGCTAAGTTATTGACGTAAAACAAATATTGAATAAATAATACTAATGACACAATAACATAGACAGCAGACAACAAAACGAATTTCATGCATGCTAACAAATAACACAATAGCAAGTTATGCACTTCACACAAATGGAACACACACAGAAGCACTAAATTCACTTGAGATTTCAAGATGATAATTGCAATGTAAGCAATTGGAAATGAATTGATTGCCTAATTTCGCTGAATGAAATTGTATTAGGCAATTTCAATTAATATGTTTTGCTCAGTAGCGAGCACAATTACATTGAACAAACAAAAATGAGAATGTGTTCAAAATGTTGAAACACAATAATGAAAGAAGTTAAAATTCTGCAAACTGAAATAACTCGCAGTGATTTTATTGAATTTGATAGTAGTGGATAGATTAATATCTTTATGTCCACTTCAATTTTAAAGCAATATTATTTCGTTGCACAGATTAACACTTTACAACACATGAAATTTTTTATTTAAACAGAGACAAAATATTTGACTGGGATTATGCCCACTTCAAACCCACACTGATTGAGGCACTTTTGCGCTGATAACAAATTTTCACCACACAACTTGTGAATGGAAATGAACACTGCTTTTGAAAAAACACTGATTTCACACGATCTTCTTAAAGATGTGAACAGTGGACGCAGAGCAGAGTCGCTACCAACACACATCGGCTGAAGAACGCTAGTTCATAAGAGATGATTTTTTCGGAGCTCCAGCATCCGGTGCACGTGAGAAGATGAACGTTGATTTCCACAGGTTACTGGTTCGATATCCGGCACCCGGTTGCAGCTGGGCAGGAAGTATTGTATTTCTACCTCTTTTCCTGCCTTTGCGTGTGGGCCCGAACAATTATTATTATTATTATTATTATTATTATTATTATTATTATTATTATTATTATTATTATTATTATTATTATTATTATTATTATTATTATTATTATTATTATTATTATTATTATTATTTGCTCGGGAATAGGCCATCTTGAACCACGCAGGACATGCACTCACACGGGCTCAGTATCACTTGCATCAATATGCATGGCATGTTTCTCACACTTGTTAATCACAACCAAATCCGGTCTGTTGTGAATCACTGTCTGGTCCATTAAGATAGTTCTATCCTAATACAAGCGCCACTCTTCGTTCTCCACAACACTCATAGGTTGGTACTTAAAGTACGGTACCTTATCTTCAGTCATTATTATTATTACTATTATTACTATTATTACTATTATTACTATTATTACTATTATTACTATTATTACTATTATTACTATTATTACTATTATTACTATTATTACTATTATTACTATTATTACTATTATTACTATTATTATTATTACTATTATTACTAATATTACTATTATTAATATTATTACTATTATTACTATTATAATCCTATTTTTTAATCCGTGTCTTTAATGTAACGAATTGCAGAAATTATGTTTCGCAAACCGCTAGCTTCATTCGCAAGGAGCGGGGGGAGAGCACGGAGGGTCGGAGAGCTGTTCCGGCGTGCATAACGGTGAGAGGTGAGTGGCGAGTGGCGAGTGGCGAGCGGCCAGCGGTGAGAGGGAGCCGGGCATTCCTTCTCGGTCCAGCGGCCGCTGAGGCTGCGGGCTGCACTTTGATCCGTCCGTCCCGCGGCGCATTAAGAACAGTCGGCGATCGCGGACGCGAACGCGGGCGCGAGCGTTCGACCGTGAGTGGCCGAAAACAAACGAGCGCTCCCGACGGCTCGCGATGCCAGCGCGCTCACCCGGGCGGGCCGTGGAAGAATGTGCGCCGTGTAATTAAAGAAAATTTTCACGGGTAACTGTGGCTAATCTGTGTAATGGAAATTGGAAGAAATACTCTACAAAAGATGAAATTAATCTTTTGACTTGGACTATTGGAATGACTGTAAGCGGTGGCTCAGTGCATTAACTGATGTCACTGCAGTGCTTCTGACCGGGAGGTCCTGGATTCGAGTCCCGACGGCGGTAGGATTTTTGTGGTGAGCTAGGTCGAATTCAGTCGCTGTCTGGAGGAGAATTCTAGCGGCCGGCTGCTCTGACCGGTAGTTTTCCGTGCTTTCTCCGATAAACACCAGGCGAATTCCGGGGCAGTACCCTTACAAACGGGCCACAGACCGCGCGTGATCTTTCCTTCCTCTTTCTAGCTCTATCCTCACCCCTTACACACTCACACACAAACATGCACTACACTTCGCTGGTGGGAGATACCTGGTTGAGTAAAACCCCGCTAGTCGACTGTAGGTCGGTGCCGGATATCGCCATCCAGTGGGGGAGATCACCGCTACCTCCTGATGAAAAACTTGCACTTCACTTATGGGACAAATGTCGTCAGTAGTTGACGCGCCCGGAAACATCAAACAATCAATAAAAGCTATTGGAATCAGTTCATTGTACATCCGATGTATACATTACCAATTTCCTTTTTTTATTAACAGTTTATTTTCTAGAGTCGTTTAAATATTTGAGTATTAAATAATGAGAAGTATTACTTGAACACATGATGTGCGCTTGACGGGACAGAGAAAGAACGATCGTGCTGTTTCGTGCCTCGTATTCCAGGGTGCTCCGGTGTTCGTCTGGAAGTGACTAGGGCATCCACGAAAACTACTGGTCAGAGCGGTTAGCCTTGGATTTTGATTCCAGAAGACGTCAGAAACTCAGCGATGTTATATCTGTCACGTATATTTTTGGCACCTTCCCAGTATCCGTGTATTTCCAGTATAATAATAATAATAATAATAACAATAATATATTTGAGAGAATTTGTATAATAATAATAATATTTATTATAATAATATTAATAATAATAATAGTAATAATAATAATAATAATAATTATTATTATTATTATTATTATTGTTATAAGTGAAGTGAAGTGTAATTAAAAAGTCGTGTAATCTTGTATTTAATAGTTTAAAAAACTGTGCAGGTCAACCATAAAATGTAGTTAAGGCTATTATTGTTAGCATATTATTATTATTATTATTATTATTATTATTATTATTATTATTATTATTATTATTATTATTATTATTATTATTATGTCTTTAAATAATTTAAAGTTCCATTGTTAAATAATTTTAAGTTAATATTAGTAATATGTAAATTGTAGAGTTCTGCCACCAGGTTGTATATACCTACCTGCAGAATAATAAATATCTATCTATCTATATTATAATAATAATAATAATAATAATAATAATAATAATAGTAATAGTAATAATAATAATAATAATAATAATAATAATAATAATAATAATAATAATAATAATTATTATTATTATTATTATTATTACACATTCAGAGTGGCATTCTCACTTCCCCATAATACATAATTTGAGTTACAATTAGTTTCTTTTGTGGGATTTGATATGTAGAACTAGCTCGTTTTTTAAAGTGTCGGCGAAATGTCTCGCCCGGAGGGTTCGCCCACTGCTAGCGCTGGTTGCAAACGTGATGCCCGGCGCTCGAGGCGATGTTCCGCTGTTCACTTGTCCGCTGACAGCGCCACCAGTGGGGCTTTGTGAAGCGTGCAGTGAAGTGGAGTGAAGGGAAGGGAAGGGAAGGGAAGGGTTGGGTGGAGCGAGCAGCGTCCAAGACATTGCTTGCGGATGCAGCTTTGCTCTACACGCCCACACGATACTCCTTCAATTAACGAGCAACTCCTCACCAGCGTTGCGATTTAGTTGCTGTAAAAAGTTATCTAAAAGAAAAATAAATTGCTTTAGTCGTGCGCAGATTATCAAATTAGCGTGTGCAGATGATTTTCTCCCCCATACGTCACATACAGTTTTTGACTAAATAAATAAATAAATAGACTGAATTTTACTATTACTGAAGACTACGCTCCCAAAAGTGTGCAATCTGTATGAAAACTTCAAAATTGAAAAGTTGAAAAAGAAAATTGTATGTTTTAGAAAAAATTACAGATTTATTAATAAAGAATATCGGGCACTCGTATTTCACCAGCAGTGTTACTTGGTACAGTCAACTGCAATTTCACATAGTTTAAGTAACGTATTGAGAGGGATAATTTATTACACAGTAGATGTAAAAATTAATTATTTGCCAATTAAATAATTGTTAAATTGTCTGAAAACATTAATTAATTGAAAATAGGATTGGTAAGATGTAAACTATTGAAAAAATCCCAATTCGCTTTTCCATTTATATAAGAAATACAAGAAGAAGATTAAATTCATTGTTGATCAAAAGGGTGAGTAACATTTTCTTATAACCTCTTCTCCCAATCTCTCCACATCCTGCATCCTGTTATTTAAATATGAATATGACTTTTTTCCCTAAAATTATCTATTCCTGTACAAATAATTAAAAGTGAAGAAATAGCGTGTTTTTTCGCTTTACTTTCTAGACTTCTCGATAAATCAAATAACACCGTCTCTCTCTCTCTCTCTCTCTCTCTCTCTCTCTCTCTCTCTCTCTCTCTCTCTCTCTCTCTCTCTCTCTAATCCTCTCCTTATCTCTCCTATAATCTTCCTTTCTTCTCTAGTTTTATCCTCTCTCTCCTCTAATCCTCCCCTCTCTTCTCTAATCTTCCCCTTCTCTCTCTTCTCTAATCTTCTCCTCTTCTCTAATTTTCCCCTCCCTCCCCTCTAATCCTCCGCCTCTTTCCTTTAATTTTTTCCCTCTCTGTTTTCCTTCTGCTTTCTCAATGTTTCCATCTTTCATTTACCACTGTCCAGAATGCAACTTATGTATGACGCTTTACCACGTTGCATGTTATCTATTTAACATTCGCTTTAGAACGTTCGCTTCAATTTGCGTAACAAAAACAAAATGCCACATACATTAATCCTTGTTTTTTATTTTACTTCTTCAAAGCCTATTCCCTAAAATATCATTTGCTACGGTTAACGTTCGTTTCTGCGCGCTCAACCCGAGGCCCACCAATAGAGAAGGAAAACGCACACGCCCTTTCTGTAGCAAATTAAAAAGGCATTTCTTCGTAATTCGGGTTAGAGCGGGCACAATGCCATTCGGTCCCCTCGCGGCTGTTGTAGCAGCGGCGGAAGCAGCGCGCCCCTCAATTGTCAGCGGGCGAAGGCGGCTGCACTGCGCCCCAGAGGGCGCGCGTCGCAATTGTTTCGTTTCGGCTCCCTCCGCGCCGCCGCCAGTCGCCGCCACCGTCGCCGCCGCCGGAAAACTGCTTCTTTCCCAACGCAGCTTCCGTGGCCTTCGAACGCTTGCACCCTGTCCCCCTTACGGACATTACCGTAGGGGGGGCAGCGTTTGCTGGAGGGAGCTATGTATTGCGTCTTCGTGCGCAATTAATGAAATTGTCCTAAACAAGAAGGCTTGAATACGCTTTCGTATTGTCATCTTAGATTAATGTAAAAATAACTGTTAATATTATCGGTACCATTTTGTAATACTTGACTGTTTCAAATATTGTTAACCTTTTGTACTAATCATGTAGTCACTCATGATCTCGCAGTTAATCTAACCCTAATTAATAAACCAATTAAAAAAGAAGGCTTTACGAACAGAATACACTTTCGTATTGTCAAAATCCGTAATGGTTTGAGAATTTATCAAGTTACAATAATGTTTTTATAGTTTATTTGTTTTCAGAGGTATGAACTAATATGTAACCTCCACAGTTGTAAAAGTACGATTTGATTTTGCTGAAGGCAGGGCAGCAGAAACAAAATGAAACGTTCGCAAAAGAATGTGGAACAAGTCAAAATTGTTTCGGTTGTTTGATATGCCAATTTGGTAGCCTTTGCAACGCGTGCGAATGTCAATTTCGCTGGCCGGAAGAGGGGACGTACGTTGTTATTAAGTATTGCGTCTTTGTGCAAAACATTACGTCAGAGTAAAAAGGAAAATATTAAGTCTGTATTAATTGTAAACATTTCTGTATTATTAGCCTCAAAACATGTTCTTATAAACGTTAATACGAGAAAGACTCTCAAAATATCCTTATGTTAATAAGTAAAATAATTCTGAAAACGGTTTCTAAAATTATTGTTTTAGGTCATTGAGATCTACTACCTAATTTGCGCTCGTTCATAAGTCGAAAAATTGCCTTTTTCAATTGTAGCATTACAATTCTTTCTCTGTACATACGTAAGTAGCGTGCGAGAAAATAAAACTCGCAGCCTAAGCTTAAGATCACAAAACTGATTTCCGTGTGCTAGAAATATTAATTTCGTGTGCTCTAGTGAGTGTCTTAAAGTTTCCAAGACCACTAAGAGAACGCTGGCAACCCAGAGCCAGTGTCACTCAAATGGCGATTGTCTCAAAGTGAGTCATTTGTTGTTGGGACGTAGGTATTGCGCCTTTGTACGAAATTATTGAAATCGATTTAATCGAGTTGGCGTTATTGGTCTGAAAACACGCTCAAATTTTAAAAAAATACATTAATTTGAGTACGTTTATCAAATATCATTAAGGTTTAAAATTACAAACAAGAGAAACTTCATAATATGATAGTTTTCACAATTGAAATAAACATATTTCCTCTACCCGGGATAAACACAATCTGTTGTTGCTGCAGGCAATGCAGCAGAAAAAACAAAACATGAGCATCGGAATAATAAACATCTGAAAAAAAATGTACTAGAGCTTTCCACGATAATGAATGATAGAACGGAACGGTGGGAACAAATTCATTAGAAAATAACGGAGTGTATTTAAGTATTTGATAATTCAGAATATAGATAAATATTTTTCCTGGAACGTATTTGAGCCTAAAGTTAATTCAGAATAATACGGTCGGAATTTTAAAGTTGAAATATTGTAGAACTTCAACAAATTCAGGGAGAGGGGGATAAATAAGGTGATGATGATAAATAATTATTGCAAACATACTAATAAGGGAAAGGGTTCTGTTTTAAAAAATCGGTGAAACTGGAAAAAAATATTTCTCATAAGCCAAAAGTCTAGCATTTTAATCCACGAGCTGCAATTTGTATAGTTTTGTTTTCATTATTTATTCTACCATCATGATAGGGATGATAACGATATAAATTAAAATTATATAAATTGCAAGCACAGGAGAATATGAGCCTTGCAAATAGCTTGTTTTATGGAATGTCCCTACATCGGCTGACTTAAAACCATATTTGTACTGCTGTACGGCGAAATGAAGATTTCAATACTTCGAGTCAATAGTCAATACCTGAACATCTAATGAACCGAACGGAGATAAAGGAAATGACATTTCAATTCAGAAAATAGATTCTTAATTATCGTGAATACTTGCTCAAATAACTGGATATTTACATGATCTCAATACTACTTTTGTGTTGAAGTTTCGTAGAGGCACGTATGTTCGCAAGATCGGAATGAGAAAAACACTTTCAGAACTATAATAGTTAATAACATCATTGGTCCGATGTAGAGCACATAACAAGCAAATTCCTTACATCATACAGGTATTGTTTAACAATTTTTGTACTATATATTCTTGTAAGAAACATTATAAATCAGAAATACCGTTTATTGGAGTAGGAGTACCTATTCGTCATATTTTGCCACAACACATTTGTTTCGATTGTTCTCAAACGGACGTATGCCGTACAGTAACATGATTTTAGGCCCTTTTTTTTATTTAAAAATACATTTGCATGTACTTGCACACTCTAAAGGGGCGTAGTGAGCCTACATCCGCTGACTTAAGGTCATCTCAATTAGCACCGTAGCAAGTTCTCCTGAATGAACCGTCGCGTCGCCCTAGGACGAATGAAGTCACCGCCAGACGGTGGCAGGGGGTGGGATGGGGTGGGCGGTGGGGGAGGGGGGCAGAGGAGAGAGTAGGCAAATTGTTTGCTCTCTCAATAGAAGGGGTGCGCGTCTCAATTGAAATTCAAGCAAGAAATATATTTTGTACAAATGGGCTGGCACAGGGGGACGCGGCGGCGTGCGGGACGCAGTGGGGCCGAACAGCAGAGCATCGGAGAGCGCCGAGTGTAGTGTAGTTCTCGAAACGAGTGGCGCAAAATTACGCGTGTATGCCATTAAAATAATGTAATAAGAAAGGTAGAAATATAAAATAAATATTTAGGAAATAATACTTAGTAGTACCTTCCGACTTAACTCTGCATACGATACCAACTGACCAATTAAACGAGTTTCATGTAAAATGGTCTGCTCCAGGGTTTGCTAAAAGAGGAAGAGCATATTAAATATTTTAGTTGATACTTGAAGACAACAAATTTGTACCGCTGACTAGTGCACAATGCTCTGTCGAAAATGCTATGTCACGATGCACAAAGATTTGCTTCTATACGGCTGTGTGGCCTAGATTAAGAAGTGTGCCTTGATCCAAAATAGTTTCGGAATCCTCATATCAAGCATCCCCTCTAATATAATGCAGGGGTGTAATTGAAAATAAAATCACGTAATACATATTTTTTATTATAAATTGTCATAAAACTGTCTCTATATATTTACGAAGTTCACGCTGAAGGCAAGGAGGTTGAAGGGAGGTATGTATATGTGGCAATATATTTCTACGACATGCTAAATAATAACTTAAAATATTTAATTTATTTCCTGAGTCCCTTTTTAAATGCGTTTGATTCCAAAATATTTTGTTTACGGATCAAGCTATTTTTATAACATTATTTTGAGAACAGTAATTGACTGCAATGTATTATATTTTTGTCATAATTAAGGAACTCATGTAACAAAGAGGGTTAAATATATTTATTTCCAAATCGTTTAAGGTGGACATATTTGACCGCAGTTTAGAAACAAAATTAATCATATTATGCTACATTTATTAGCCTGCTTTATTCAGTCGTTTAATCAAAACACAGTATTTATGCAATTTTTAACCAATTTTAAAATATATATTAATTTGTTTCACCGTCACTACCTGATCAGATCAACTAGGCGTTGACCAGATGACCCGGTTGGAAATCCCCTTCGAAGGTGACTTGCTTTCATTAATTTACATTATTTTATAATTTCTCTTCATAAGTAATTTCACTTGTGGCTTGAAATTTGCCGATAAGTTTCCGAGTCTTAATTGAGAAGTTTCAAACCACGATGGAATTCGGTTTGACTATCCCACGAACGAAAGTCATAAATCGATTCAATAGTATGAACATAATGTTAAAAATAGCAAAAAATGTTTCTTGAAAGGTTATTTCAGATGCTATATTGATTACTGCAGTTTCCGCCGTAGATTATTTATTATTTATTTTCCAAAACAGTTGAATGCATCTGCGGTAAAACAGCAGCAAAAAGTTCGCATGTAAACTTTTCTATTTTATGTGGCCATGATCGGTTTATAACCAAAATGCTAATAGCCAGATTGAATCTAATAACTCATAAGTGGAATAGTCTTTAGATCATTGTCATTTCTTTGTTTATTTGGCCCCAATCACCATTTGCTCCTTTGCGGCCCAGTGTGCGAAGCAGCACGGCGTGTTGCGAGGGGGGAGGGATAGAGGGGGAGGGGGGAGTCGGGTTCATAATGGAGCCATGTCCTCCCTCGTGAGGTCGCGCAACCTATGAATGAAGGCGCGCAGTTTGTTCAGGGTGACGGCGGCGGGGAAGGGCGGGGGCGGCCGCGGGCGAGATGAGGTTTTCCGAGGAGCGCCGAGCAGCGTCGCGGAGGTCTTTTATGACGCAAAAGTGCATTCTCGAAGAGCTGCTGCAGATGCACAAAAGACGCGCGGAAGAGCTCCTGCAGTTGTTACCATCCGCTCCCCTTCTGCTTGGTCCTAACAACTCTTTTGTGTGGATAGCTACTTCATAGCAACTCTTTTGTACGTATAGGTAGCATCTACAAGGACGGATTAATCAGATAAGTAGGTTGTGCATGGGCTTCGAACTTGTGCTAGATGGGGACCTTCAATGTACTATTTAATATGCACTATAAAATTGAATATTAGTTTATAAGTACATAAAAATATAATATTTTTAATTTGAAAGATTATAGCTTACTTTATATTCATCTTGACCACATTTATTCAGTATTTCAGTACAATTAGCGCCCTCCTGGTTTACAAATCTTCGTAGAACACATACGTTAACATAACCTGCGCCTCAATACATAACAACGCTTTTGTACGGATATAAAATAAACAATGCATATGTCATCTCAAAATAGAGTAGATTTAGGGCAAACGATGGGTGCAATTTTGACCTTCAATATCATTATAAATCCTGATTTCTGACTATTATTGATGTGGTCAGCGCCACACTCATTTCTCACCCTAAGCATAATAGACACATCCTGTTTTATGAGATCCCCTTTCCTGATAAACTGATCGCGATTTATCTTAAATTGTAAGAAAAATGGTGGGGTGATCATGAGCGGTGAATGATGATGAGAGGTGAAAGTTTATGAATATGATCGTGGTTCAGCAGGTATACGTAGCCCGCCATTACTCGCGTGTATTTTTGTTATACGATTACTCCCATGAATTTTTTCTACAGATGTATTTTATTACATTTTGTGTCTTGGGTATTATAATTCATGTCTTAATATTCCGAGATATTTTCTATTTGAGTTCTATAACTTGTATAGATGATATTAACGAATAAAAGTGCTTGCAAAAGTATATAAAACATTATTTTAAAATTGCAGCATTAAAACAATATCAGGTACAGTTCTGTCAGTGGCCCATAGCATCCTTCCGCGTTTAAATGTTGCGCCTTCTTCAATCCAGCAAGACCTTACATTTCCGAAGGCCCCCTTCGGTACCTTCGCTTGCCCTGCTCGTGGTGCCAGACGCTTTTCCTACGACAATAATTTGATCTTTCTCTTCTTCCAACCACATCAATCTATTGTCTTCTGACACATTTTTTTCTCTCAAGAGAAAACAAAACTAAGTATCAAAAACAATAGCGACGGTATAGCGGGCGATATTATTGCTAAATCAATGAATATTACCTTTGATATCAGGCATAAAAACCACGATCAAGATGAGACAGTAAGGTATTCTCATGTTCAAACAAGCACTCACGCCACGAGGCAGTCAATAACTCTGAGGAGAGTGGATACGAAAATCGCATCGAAATATAACGCGATTGGGGGATTGAACGACGGGCGGATGCAGAGTTGAATCGTGCGGCAAGGCATTGCTCGTTATCTCCGTGTGTTAAAAAATGTCAATGGTGTTAAAATAAATTCATAATTGTTAATTTTTTTCTAACAGCGCGAGTAACGGCGTGTTATTGGTGGGTAGAACTACAAACATAAATATTTATAAAATCCCCGTGATGAACCTATGAAAAACTGGTTAACATTCACAAACAAAGACTAGATTCGTTTGAAAGATAAATTATGCGGGCCGATTTAAGAAAGTCATATGAAAGATAGTTGTATGAATTACACAAAGAACCAAAATTATCTTTGATGGTACGAGAAAGAGAATTTTGATGAGATGAAAATTTCAAGGAAATGGGTGAAGAGTTATTCTTCTTCCTCTTCGTCCTCTCCGTCTTCTTTTTCTTCTTCTTCTTCTTTTAAGATATATGGATATTTCAATATATGAAATACTGATTTAGTTCTACAATAAAGCAGGGAACGCCTTTCATGTTAGTGTAAATCCACCGCTTTTTCCACTTGCTGAAAATAAAGAGCGGATACATCTGCATTTTCAAGTCTTTTTCCAAAATCAACTTCTTCCTCTTCCTCATCTGTATTTTGAGCTCTTAGAGGATAGCCTTTCGTTCCTCTATGACGAGCCATCTACACATTGATTTTATTCTCCCAAGAGTAGGGCACGCCTTTTGTCTCAGCATCGGTCAAGCTCCTTTCGCTGGAAGAAGCGGGCGCGAAGAGGCGGTTGGGCGGTGGAGAAGTTGGGTAGCGCGGCCTCCTCTCGAAGGCCTCTCCGCGCCGGAGCTTCCGGCAGCAGCCGCCCACTCGATACACTTCCCCCTCCCCCTCCCTCTCCCCTCCTCCCGCGCCAGCCACTGCTAACCTAACAGCGTCGCGGGTACCTCGGACTAACACTTGAGACTACCAATATGCGGGGTTACCAGAATTCTTTTTCACATCGAAGGACATTTTACCAAAAAAATGGAGGACATTTCAATGAAAAGGAGGACATTTTACATTTTCATACACCACGATGTATAGACAATAGACTAAAAAATTCTAAACCATTAATAGTCTTTAAAAATAATATTAAGCTTGGCTCAAAAGAAAGAGATCAACTTTATTGTTAAATTGTATCAATACAATCAAAACAGTCTTATAACACATTTTAATTGACTTTTCTTCATCTGAATAATACTTCTCACTTGATAAAATTTTTTCAGCAAATCTGGCTTAGAAATTCATTAAATTTACAACTTCTCTTCTCTGTTGCCGACATGACCTTATACCTCACAAAAATGACAAAAACTATGCAAAAGCAAGAATATCACACGCGGACATATGCAAAGCAAAAGCAAGAATATCACACTTCATACAAAAATAATCGCAAAGAGTGCACTACCCGTTTCTCTGTTGTAACGTCTTTAAAAATGAAATTTCTGATTGGATAACTTCGCTTCCTCCTTCACCTTCATTACTCATCAAACAATATACATAAATAATTTTTATGTATGTATATTGATTATGCAGACCATTTATTTGAGTAAAAAAGTAGATATTCAAGACATTCCTTCACATTCCGTTTAATGAATTCATATTCAACACATTCCTTTTAATGAATTAAATTACTTTAAAATTATGCCAATATTCTTTTCAATTCAACAGGGCAAAAGGAGGACACTTTACGTAAATGTAAAGAAATGAGAGAGGACAAGAGGACAGTGTGACAAAAGGAGGACATATCCTTCAAAACGAGGACTGATGGCAACCCTGCCAATATGCCTAACCCTTGCTTCACTGTCTGCGCACTTTTTTGTTGAGCTCTCTTTACGGTAGATGTAGGAGTGGGACGGGAGGGGTGTTGTTTCATCGAACATACTAACAAATCAATTTTGTAGTTTGTTTGCAGACGCAAATAGTTTTATGAAACAGAGAGCAAACAAATTTCGAATGTTGGCAATAGTTCCTTAGTATCTTTATTCCAAATTCACGTTTTTGCAGTAAAAGAGGGAGGTGAAGCTCAATAAATGTGCCCGGATTACACGTTAGTCATTTTTTATTGTTTTAGACAAATATTTTTTAAGTTAACACTATGAACTGTTTTTCTTTTTATCAGCAACGTGGACATTCATCGTGACGATGTCGGCAACAGGCTGTTGGATTCTGGGCCATTCAAGAAACATACACTAGCTATTAGGGGTATATTTGTTGTGCAATTGTACGAGGGTCGACGGGTTTAATTGAAAATTGTAAGTTTTTATGAAATAAAGTGTCTCATTTAAGATATGAAAAATCTTTCAAAAACCTCGCACTGGCCAAACAAATAGCATTGTAGATGGAATATTTCGCCCTTCATATACCATTGAATTATGTAGGCCTTCACACAGGCCACGAAAAGAAGGTTTTTTAGAAATGTTACCTTCCTTACGTATTTTTCTGCGTTTACATCGAAAATGTGGTAAGAAATGCTTCATCAAGCACGTGTTTTAACATATTGACTTTGATAGTTTAGAAGGTAACTGGCAGTTTACCGTACTGTCCGCTGAACTCACGTGTGAACAAGGTCTATAGTTTTCGCAGTTTGCTTTTCCGATGGCATCGTGTAAATATTTGCCATATGAGAGTGTGAAACATTGACTTACAAGATAGATGTGCAAATTAAACTCGTGTTTACAGAAGGATGAGAACCTTCTCTTGACCAAGTACTATAGCGTCGTTGGTAGCAATGCCTGGTGCATTTTATGTTGTTTGTGTCTCACATGCTCTAGCCACTACCTTCAAAATTATTTCCAGGGTTTACCAGATGACTAGAAGCAGATATGTGAACGCCTCAGACAACTATTGCTATATTTGTGGTGAATTTACTATTTAGAAACGTCCAGAAAACATTACAGAGTTTGTGAAAAGTGTCTTCTTTGCTTATTTTGGAAATAACGGTATTTTTGTTGAAACAATTTTGTAAATCATGGTACCTGGTGGAATAAAACTCAACTATTGTGAAATCAGCACTGAAAGTAAATATTAATTATGTTAACATTAAAAAATGTTTAATGAATTTTAAACTTGCAGGCATGTGTAGTTATTGCTTCAGTTATATTACATTTTTGAATTCTGGCTATTGCAAAGAAAGGAGGGTATTCATGATAAGTACGTACACTTGTCGAGGCAGAAAACGTCCGTATAAGAATTTTACGAAGGAGGAGAAATAGGATCGAAAATGAACATTTCTGTGTACGAAATTCTTGAATTAAGCGCACGCCAAATACGCTTTACCACTTGCGATGGAGACAGATGTTTACACACGGATGACTGGGAGACACTATCGAGAAGAGTGCGGTCGTGGTCTTGAACACAATTTCACGCCAGTGATATGCCTACATTCGAGTGTTGAATATACCGCGGATAGGGAGAAGTAATCCACGTTGAGTTAACCTATCAAATACGAGATATAATGATGCCCACCATGCTACGGAGGTGTATTGATAAAATACTTTGTTACAGTGCCAAATCTCGATGTAAGTCGCGAGGGAGAACTGGTGCAAGCATTCTCAGAATGAACAGCCACATTGAACTCAGATTATGTTTTTGTAATAAATTTAATCAGCGAGCGATAATGCTGACACTCATTTCTCCTAAATCACATTAGAAGGGGGAGGGCTAGTCAGTGAGTAATATATAAAAATGAGTCGCAACCAATTCAGAAATGTTGGCAAACTAGTGTTGGGGTGTGACAACTTCGCCATTTTTCTTTAATTTCGCCAACCAAAGAACGTTCCTAACTCAATTTGTTTACGTTGCTGAAAATCAGGGAAAAGGCACAATACCCTTTTATTTAAAAATATTATTTACTTGAAGAATTATTTGATTAAAAGTTGGTCTATTGCGAGAATAATCAAAAGTGTGATAAAAGCCAATGGTACAGGTTATTTGCCATTCGTTAATTAGGGGCTGCCCGTTTTCCATAAACGTTAATTACCTCACTTATAATTTCTCGATTAGAATTTATTTAAATAATCACATAAGATTTGCGACATGATTCTTTAACATTCTTACAACAATCTGTTTAGTGATATTATCGAATAAAACAAACTAATTCGTAAAAACTATCCCTAATCACCAGCTACACTCACTGATCTGATATTTCCGAGGCATCATCTGGAGCTCTGGTCAATTCGTTATCCAGAGAATACTTTTATCGAAGCAATGTGGTTCTTCAGCATTGATATACTGTTTTGGGACATAACAAAATGAATGTTGGCTGGCCTGAATCGAGAATGCAGCGAGGCGACACCCCATGCATGGATTTCCACCGCCAGCGGAGCGGTATCTCTGACACATCCTACACTCGGCGCGAGTGCCGTAGCCAGGGAGAGATATAGTTAACCGAAAAGCTCTTTTTACTTGTACTTTTAAGTTCAAAAGTGAATGAAATAATGACAATAAATATAAAAATTTAGTTGCAAATATTAAAAAAGTATATCGAACTCCATTGAATTAATGGAAGTGCGAGTATCTTATTCGGGTGCCACAATGATTTAACAAAGAAAGAAAGAAAGAAAGTAATAATACCAAGAAATTACTCCCTCTCGGAAGAACAGAAACATTTTGCCACTTGTATTAGTTGAAGATACAGTTCACACAAAGGCACTGAAGTGGGGGGTTCACTGCTGAGACAATGGCACTTTTTGAAGGAATTGCCAAGTCAATTAAATTTTCGAGATAAGGAGATATTCGAGCAAGGTCGTCCTTGTAGTGAAAAAGTTGATAATAAATCAGTAGCAATAATTTTTGAAATTCTGTTATTTCTGTTATTTATTCAATTGTATAATGTGTAGCACATAATTTCTACGAAAATTTCGCAAGTTACATTTCCAGTAATGACACTTCTGACTTATCTCGTGAATGTAAGGACCCTCCTGGAACGATAAGTGATATTGACAATTATCAGATATTTCACGTCTTATAGTAAAAAGGAGACAGATGTAGAAGCGAGAAAAAAGTGTCAAGCAATCCCATATTCTGCATGTTGATAGCTAACGTAACGTGCGGGATGAGAAAGCATAAATGAGCCGTTATCGTAAAATGAAGACAGATTCAGAAGGAGCAAGGAAGGTGATTCAGCGATTGCAGTATGTTTCCTGTGTTGCTTTACAATTCCACAGCAAGGGGAAGCATTGAGGACGAACGCGAGTGGGGATCTGAAGAGCTTGGGGGAGCTTATCTGTCAAATATGCAGAATGTGTTTGCCAGTGGGATAAAAGGTCAGCTTGGGGCGCCCCCTGCAGGGAAAGAGCAAAAGGTGAGACCCGGTGAAGGGGAGGAACGAGAAGAAACAAAGAACGCAATTAAAAGTGTGGAGCAGCTGACTACATACATGAGCGTGAGAGAGAAACAAATGCGCTGTAACCACTGGACTATGGGGACGGCAGGAAGGAAGGAAGGACATTGGGATCGCTGGGATGTGAAGAGGCAGGTTCATTCGAGTTGAATAAATACAAATGAATTGAGCTTTATAGGAACAGCTGAGGGGTCCTTTTTTAATGTGTATAAGCTTGTGAATAAAATGTGATTAATCGAAGAAAGCGTAAGATACAACTTTCAGTTCCGTACTTTAAGTAATGTTTCGATGAGACTGTAAAACTTCAAAGATATGTGATTAATTGTCTATTTTGATATTTGCGTAGGTACAGATTATTAATCAAATCTGAAAATAGTGTTAGTATCATTAAACTAAAACCTTTGTGATGATAGGGAAATATTTCCTCCTAGAAACTGCTGAAGAGCTATAAGGAATCAAGTGAGTTCCTGATAAGCGATGAGGATGGCTAAAATAACGAAGGACATTAACGTCTAGGAAGGTCATTGACAACTAGAGCCATAAATGGAAATAAAATTATTTTTTTATAAACTTTAACAATATCGCATATTCGCATAGTATATTAAACAATATATTAGAAAAATATGAGGAAAGCTGATTCAAATCAGTACTTACAGAACTACGAAGAAATGGGAAATGTTCAGGGTATTTAAGTCTTATCTAGAACAAACGTAGTACTTTAATAGTGTTAGGAGAAGTATAAAACAGATGAACGCAACCGAATTAATGAAAGAAGGCAGGAACTCGATGTTGTGGAATGAAATGCTAAGCATAGGCAAAGTATTACGTATACAAATAAGGGGTTGAATAACTTTAAAGTGTACGAAAACAACTGCAAAGCAAGTTGACATAAAGGAAACGCATTGCGATTAAATGAGATATAGAAACTAAAGATGTAAAAGACGCTCAGGAAAATACTGCACAGTTGAAATGAATAAATGCTGTAGAGCACCTGGACGACTGTAGGTCAGTATGTGTTGCAGCACGGTTGCAGCAAAAGTGCAGATTCAGCTGACCGAGATGGTTACCAGAAGCTGCGAGTAGAGTTTCTTGTTAGACGTGGGCAGCGATGGAGGTAATGGCGGTGATGATGATGATGATGATGATGAGGAGGAGGAGGAGGAGGAGGAGGAGGAGGGGGAAGAGGTGGTGGAGGCGGGTCCTTACATTACATTTGTAGTCGTGTGTTGTGTGCAGAAAGCATTTAAATTAGCCTAGGGCAACGCGCATTCTGAGGGCCAGTGGCAGCGGTGAAATGGTTGGGACACGCGCCATTGGCGCCCAGACGGGGCGCGAGTCTACACCAGCGGCAGTGTCTACTGTATAGCGGACCTGCAAGCGCCAGGAAAACAGACCCAAGTTCAGCGAAGAGTCCGGCGGAGAGTGTAGTGACGTCCAGGCCTGTCCAGACCCCAGTCGACCACAACCCCGTGGTAAAAGCCAGGGGGTGTGATCCCGTGCCGGGAGTCACATGGGATTCGATCTTTGTACGTGCCGTGCCGGAAACGCATGGGATTCGGTGTTTCTACGTGCCGTGTCGGTGTCACACGAGATTCGGTCTTTGTACATGCCGTGCCGGAGATGCACGGGATTCGGTTCTTGTACGTGACGTGCCGGAGACGCAACGGGATTCGGTTCCTGTACGTGACGTGCTGGAGACGCACGGGATTCGGTTCTTGTACGTGACGTGCCGGAGACGCATGGGATTCGGTGTTTCTACGCCGTGTCGGTGTCACACGAGATTCGGTCACACGTGCCGGAGACGCACGGGATTCGGTTCTTGTACGTGACGTGCCGGAGACGCACGGGATTCGGTTCTTGTACGTGACGTGCCGGAGACGCACGGGATTCGGTTCTTGTACGTGACGTGCCGGAGACGCACGGGATTCGGTTCTTGTACGTGACGTGCCGGAGACGCACGGGATTCGGTTCTTGTACGTGACGTGCCGGAGACGCACGGGATTCGGTTCTTGTACGTGACGTGCCGGAGACGCACGGGATTCGGTTCTTGTACGTGACGTGCCGGAGACGCACGGGAGATTCGGTCTTTGTACGTGACGTGCCGGAGACGCACGGGATTCGGTCTTTGTACGTGACGTGCCGGAGACGCACGGGAGTGAGACGCTTCGCACCGTGGAACTGTAATTTTTATAGTTCTATGAGAGATGGATTTGGTGCAGAGAGATTTGTAGTACCAAGTTGGAGAAAAATTCCTGTTGAAAGTTGAAACTCTCAACTTGTCATTAAGTAGAAATGGAACATAGCACAATGTACCTCAGCAAAAAGAAATACATGTAGAAATAACAGAATGAAATAATCGAGAACGGAAAGCCGCGAATAGAGCTACGAAATAATTGAGTTATTTGAACTGAAAATCAAAGTCTCTATGTAGTACAAAGAAGGAGAAAATGCTACACAGCTCAATAATGTCAGTACCATGCAGCATTATATTAGAGAGAGTGGGCAGAGTTTTTTGGAGATATCTGTGCACTTGACAATCGTTGAAGTACGAGCGAGATACGCATTATATCGCAGTTCGGAAAACATTGGGTAACTATCTACTTGGCTGACCGGGAGACGCCGCGTCTTAAGCACAGAGATCAACGTGTCGGGTGTCATGCTGCGACAGTCCTTATTTCGTCCTGAGGTAAGTCGCAGCATGACGACCGACACGTTGGCATTTGCGCCTAAGGCACTGTGGCTGGGCCTAAACATCTGTATTGTAGGCACAGAGGTCAAGGTATCGGTCAACACGTTGGCATCTGTGCCTAAGGCACTGTGGCTGGGCCTAAACATCTGTATTGTAGGCACAGAGGTCAAGGTATCGGTCAACACGTTGGCACCTGTGCCTAAGGCACTGTGGCTGGGCCTAAGCATCTGTGTTGTAGGCACAGAGATCAAGGTATCGGCCGACACGTTGTCATATGTGCCTAAGACTCAGCGTCTCCCGGACAGCCAAGTGCATACTGACTCCGGTCGCGGAAGCCCTGGCTTTTATTGTGTAACCTGATGAGGGTTAATGGGTAATAGGGTTATATTGTTAATATAAATGCTAAACTGCACAACCAGAAATTCTGTGAATCTATGTCAGTAATTTTCTCATTAGTTTTATTGTCTGCAATCGTGCACAAAATGTAAATGAATTTGTTGTCGAAAACCTAAGAGGTCCTGTTCTGTGACATCCGTCGAGTACACAGATTGCAGGCAAAATATACCATGAATTGCCTCCGCACGTGTTTTCACGAACGCGCTGGACGGAGGAGAGATCACGGTGAGCACGTTAAACCTTATGTACAAGAGAAGAATCAAAAAATAAAGTTTTTGTATACAAAAAACAAACAAACAAATACAATCAATAACACGATAAAGAAATCGCAAGTGTTGATCACTTTCAGTATAAACAAAATTGAGTTGTTAGATGGCGAGAATACCAAGAAGCGAAGACAGAGGAAATTAATAAAGGAAAGGTGCAGAGTTTAAGAACGTCAGCAGCGTGTTTCGCCTGTCAGGGCGGTGTTGCTGGTTGCTGCAGGCGGACGCCGTGGCTGAGCGGGTTGGGCTCATGGGACGGCAGAACACCGGGCGGGGAGATAAATGAACACTACGAAGATTGATTATTAGTGATTTCGGGGCGAGTCAACTGCTATGGCTATTCTTCCCGTAAGTGTAGTGCATGTTTTGTTCCGGTGATTTCGCGCTGGATGGTGAGAACCGGCGCCAACCTACCTGATGGCTAGGGAGGGTTTCCCCAACCTGGACAAACTCTAAGCCCCCGACTGGTCTCTCGCAATTATGTGGTAGTGTATTGCGTGACAGTAGAGATGTGTGTAAGTAAGGGGTGAGAATAGGACAAGGAGGGGGAAGGAAAGATCCGACGCGATCCGTGACCCGTTTGTTAGTTACTGCTCCAGCATTCGCCTGGTGTACATGAAAAAAAAAGAAGTCTAGCGGCCGGCTGTTCTGATCGGAAGTTTTCTATGGTTTCTCCGATCACACCAGGCGAATGCCAGAGCAGTACCGTAACAAATGGGCCACGGAACGTGTGCGATCCTTCCTTTCTCTTCCTTGTCCGCTCTATCCTCACCCCTTACTTACACACACTTACACTTATATGAAGTACACTACCACACTCCCGGGAGTCCGGTCAGGAGCTTAGAGCTTGTCCCGGATGGGGCGGTGCGCCGCTGGTGGGAGATTTTCCTGGATAGGGAAAACCCCTCTAGCACGCGGTAGGTCTGCGCCGGATCTCGCCATCCAGCGGGGGAAGATCACCGCCATCTCCTTAGCAAAAACATACACTACACTTACGGGATAAACGACCTTAGCTGTCGACGTGCCCGGAATGACCTTAGCCGTTGAGGTGCCCGGAATCACTAGTAATGGATCATCTAGCCCAAAGCTCGGCGGCGATGGTGTAAGGGTTAGCGTATCGGACTGCTATACCCAAGTTTGCGGGTTCAAACCCGATCGAAGCCGTGGATTTTTAAGGGGGAAAAATCCTTCGTACGTCTTCCGTCGGAGGGGAAGTAAAGCCGGCTGTCCCGTGTTAGTAGATTTACTGCATGTAAAAGATCCTCAAGCCTAAATGACGCCTCTGAGCTAAATTCAAATCGCCTGTTTCGTCGCCCAAGTAATACCTTCTTTTTCCCATGGTTGGTGAAAGGAGCGTAACGAAATTTGCGTGGTCAAACGGAAGAGCAGGCCTCATGGCCACGTAAAATAAGGCACATTCAATTCAATTCAATTCAAGCTCTCCCAATGGTCAGAATCGTTGGCGAAGGCAGCAGTAACGCTGGTCTCCGCTGGTCGGGGCCCATGGGGGCGATGCGGACTCGATGGTTGTGGTGGAGGTGGGGGTGAGCGCGTGTCTATGACTCACTCCGTCCAGGAAGTAGGGAGACACGGCGCCGGTAGTTGCGGGCTCGTCGGTTAATTTATTTCCCGCTCGCTCGCGAGACCTCCACTTCCCCTCCTTTTCCCTTCGGTTCCCCTCACCTCACCACACCACGCCCTCGTCTCGCTGCATTCAGCCCCGAGCTGACTGCCCCCGCCCGTCCGCCCGCCCACCCGCGCGCTCGCTCCCGTATTTAACAACACCATTGAAGCATCGCCCGAGCGTGGCTGTGTTACGGGACTTTCTGAATAAGGTGCACGTTCTTTTTCTCTCTCGTTTGCGTTTTACTTTTTTTTTTCTTTCGCTGCGCCTCTTAAGAGTGAAGGCGCAAGAGTGGCCGCGCGGATCAGATCCGGAGGGGACGTGAAAGAGCGGGGGAGAATAGGAGAGGAGGATGGGGAAGAGGGAGTGGAGAAAGGGTGTAAATATCTCTTGGAAAGGAACGCGAAGCAGTCGTTCTATTTCATTCTGCTCTATTCGTGTCTAGATGATGTTATTTATGTAATGGTCAAATCTCAGTTTTGTTGCAGTATGTTTTACAGACAGACATTCCTTATTCTCGACTTTTGCCGGACTAATTAATTTTCTTTACTTTTAGTATGATTCATTCCCTGAAAACTGTATGTCTTACAAGAATCCACTTATTTACTTCCATTCAAACTCTCTAATAAAGTAAAAATATTTGGATAATGTAATACATTTTTGTCATATTTTCGTCTTTTAAATTGCTTTGACTTTCTGGTTTACATCCATTTTAATGCGGTTAATCTCGTGAAAAGAGATTAGAAAAAGAAGCGAAAAATGTACGGCAATTAACAGGTCGAGAGCGTGGGTTTTGAATTCCTTGGAAATTTGGGGCTGACGCTATACGGCGAGGTTTCGGAAAAAGGTCTCCGAGTTCATAATGTCTCGACAATCCATTTCAACTACATTTGGAAGAAAATAAAAGAAAATTAATGGTGTGAAAAGTTGACAAGTGCTCTTTTTATTTAACTCTAGGTTTTTTTTATTGAATGGCATCAGGCCTCGAATTGTTTATTTACCCATTAGCAACGAAAACTTGTATATTTCCGGATCCTAATAACGTTAAAAAAAAAGAATATACAGTATTAATTATAGCCTCCCTCGACGTCATCCACCTTAATTAAGTAGGCTAACCAGCGAAGTGTCCAACCATTCAACCACAGAGTAACACGGAAATTGTGGTAACAATATGACTGAAAGTTTTGAAATAACGTTTACTTTGTATCATTGTGTATTATATGTATGCCAAAACGTAAAGGTTTCAACGCGGGAGGTGAAAGAGAAATTTATTTTTTCATATCTGAATTGAGGAGTATGTTTTCAAAACTCGATAAACGCAAAATATAGTTTTTCATTAAACGTTGGAAATACATTGATTTGGGTGTTTGTTAAACTCTTATCATTTTGAAAGCTTAAAGCTGTAGTTTTCTAAACAATTTGTTGCGTTTTGATAAAACTCGATTTGAGGGATGACAAACGATGGCTCAAAAGATGTCCGAATGACGGAAAACCTATATTAGATTTCTTTTGCATTTATCGGGTTTTGTAAAAACGCTCCGTGAATGTAGATTGACCATAAGGATACAGTTTCAAAATTAAAACAACATTCTTCCCAAATGAAAATTAAGGGGCCGCAAATTCTTCATAATTAAAATTGGATCTCGATATATTTTTCATGTGTATTTTCAGAATGCATACCAACGTAAATAATTTGAAAGATGAAAAATTGAAACCTACAAAATTACAATTTCAATGTCAAGGAATGAAAGATGGAATTAAAATAAATGGAATGAAACCATCAAACCTAAGAGAAATCAAAACAGAAATAATCCCTTTTGTGAGGCACAGAAAGAGGCGTGTCAGGGCAAAGAGTCCGGACCAGACAATGAACGAGCAAATATATGAATTCACCCCAATGTTCATCTACAACTTGAAATGCAACTTGTATTTGCGCGTAAACTCTACATAATCAGAAGGAATACAAGCCCGTTACTTCGTATTAGACTCTTCGCTAACGAACATTTTACTTCGGAATTATTGTCAGAGATGTGTATTAACTTTGTTTCTTAATTTCCTCTGCGTATATGAAGAGGCGCACGTCGGATCTCCGACGTAATCCCGTAATCCTACTCGGCGAACCAGGCAGTTCATTAAAAGTGCGTGCTTTATGGCGGTGAACTAAAGGAGCACGCCTGTTATCGAAGAATTAAACACTATAATGAACCGTTCGATGGTGCTAATTATTCCCAGGAGTAATGAGAACATAAGGGGTAACTTACAGCGCTGATGAACGGAGGCGCGCATACAGGATTACAGCAGAACTCAGAGCGCTGGCAAAACCCAGAGCGAGATGCAACACCGGAGAGACACCATCTTATGGGACTTGTGTACGCTGGTGTTGATGTGTGTTGCGTCCATTTTCATTAGAACAGCTGAGGACGCAGAAATAGGACGTACCTAGATGTAAGAAAATATTTTGAACACCAATATTTTATGTTCATTAGTTGAAAAAACATCTTTACAAATTAGTCAATATCATATTTTTATCATATAACACTACATTTCCAAAGAAGCCTATCTCAATCACATGATTGAAAGAGATTTGCAAACTTGAAAATTAAATATACCACAGAATGTTTTCAAATCCCATTTTACGACGTTTTCATGCTTTATTTATGAATTCGGGTAAACAAGGTCATTTACAAGCTTCTCTGAATTTGTCAATATTTTTTAACTTTATTTCGAATAGAAGACGCGTTATCGAGTTATTGGTGATAGTGCGATACGAAAAAGTATAGCTTAAGTAGTAAATAACAACAAAAAAGAAATAAAACACAACTTAAGCAAGATTTAATGAAAATTACAATTGGAAAATATATGAACCCTAACATCCGAAAACATATAAAATATATAAAAGCATTGAATCCCTAATGTAGACCTTTTCACACCAGTGAGATTTATCATTTAGGCAGAAACTAAAACTTTAATCACTATTAGTGATAAAAAATAAAAAACTCTTTATCATCTTCACGTTTCAATAACATTAGATTTAAGCCCAGCATTCGAGTCATGAATGTATGCTCAGTAAGAAATTCCACACGATTTATTTATTCTTATATTTATCTGGAGAATATTTTTAAATCTTAATTTTCATTTATTATGCAATTCACAATACTTTTCCAATAGAGTATTATGCAACGTACGTCCATAGCACGTCATACGCAGTTTTAACTGTTTTTTGACGTAAAATAAATAAATAAATAAACAATTCCAATACTTTTTCAATTTAATTTGTTTATTAATCGTTTTACTAAAAACAGTAATTTGCTACGAATTTACATTGAAGTCCCTTGAAATGTTCCCTACGTACTAAATATATTGCTCACAAACACTTCTGTACATTTAGGTACATATTCTGTAATTTCAATGAAAAAAATATGAAAATGGAAACGTAATGAATCGACCATTTTTTCAATAAGAAAATCTTAAGCCAAATTAACATATTAATTACGTGGCAAAGAGTCATTCTCCTAGCAAAATGAGAAGAGTTCCTTTGGGTACAATTAACATGTGTGTAGATTGTGTATGCATAATTTTCATTGTGCGGGATGGAATGAATAAACAGGAGGTTGGAGGTTCATTGAATGACTCCCTAGAGCTCTTGGCGGATATTACTTTGTGCATTCTCAAATTGAATGCACAGAATTGAATTCTGTCATGTAACTTCATGAAAGGCTTTTTTGTTTAAAGTAATACTGAACGTTCATTTTAAACTCCACAGTGCTCCATAGTACGTTCTTTAACGAACAACTCAGTGAAACTATTTTGTGTAATAAATCTGAATAAAACATTAGGAACTAGTCATACAAAATAATATTGGGACAAACTTAGCACCATGAACTATTTAGTTTGATGGTTTACTAACATATATCGATAGTTTACTAACAAGAAAAATCATATGACATTGGTCTAAATGGAAATTCGTTCAAATAAAACACTTTAAGAAACTTATTTCATTATAGCATAAAACTTTATAATGAACAAATGCTCTTATTTGATCCTAAATTCAACATTATAATAGTTTAGAGCACATTTGATACAGAGAAATGATTTGAACACATATTGAACAATTCAAAAAACGATGATATCTGCGAGCTTCGCGGCGATGAAGGATATGATCCATATCCTATTAAATTTCCGTGCATCAAAACTCAAAAATATATTCGAAAGCGAAAATATCATTGCCAGCATAGAAAAGTAATTCTTGCCCAGGATGCGATTTAAAATGTCACATTATGAAAGAATTTGGAAAATGTTGAAAGAATGTTCTACCTTTCAGAGAAAGATTAATCAGTGACTGGTCAAAAAGTTAAAGTTAATAAAGAGCGGAGTAAACGGCTAAGTTGACATGGCATTTGTAAGTGTGCATAAATATAAATGAGTTGGGGATTGAGTGCGGATATGTGACGTTGCATTTCAAGTGCTGATTTTAGATGTTGGTACGAAGGATCATGTGTCGCCCTTACCTGGCTTTAGTTTACAAAATCTTTAATAGATTAAAATGTATTCGTCTTCTGAGATCATGCTTTTTTAAATTTGCTATTATTATTATTATTATTATTATTATCATTTTTCAACTATTAATTGTTAAATTATTGGGAAGTGATTCTGAAACTCAAGAAAGCGTGCGCAGATGATTTCTCCCCCATACGTCGCATACGGTATTTGACTGTTTTGACTAAATAAATAAATAAATAAACGATTTCACTTCTTCATAGTTTCCCCCTCCGCTGTGCAATGCGGTTTCTCTTTCAAGGCTTCAATACAATCCAGAGATCTTGTGCGGTGAATGCCAGGAGTCCATAGCTAAGAAGTGAAGAGGGTAGTTTTAGGCATAGCTTACATATCTTCTTCCTTGGCATACGATAGCGTTATGAAATGTGCTTCTCATTTGTAATGAACGGTCTAATAAATAATAAAACCACTGAATCGACTGAATAAATGAACAAAGAAATTGTAAATATTAAGTGGATTGTTCAATGCGTTCATTTTTCTTCTTTCAGCTGGTCTTTC
The DNA here is from genome assembly GCA_011170035.1 of Teleogryllus occipitalis. Lineage (NCBI taxonomy): Eukaryota > Metazoa > Arthropoda > Insecta > Orthoptera > Gryllidae > Teleogryllus > Teleogryllus occipitalis. Next base: position 24,951 of record BLKR01005980.1, on the reverse strand, counting down.
AGGGCTCTTGCAGGTCTTAAATCTTCCTTTTTTCCTCTTTTTTACCCCTCCTTTCCAGGTCTCTCACTGCATCTTTTACATTGGGGTCATTCACTTGGCTATCTGTTTCAGGCTGTGCAGTGACCAGTATACAAGGCACTTCATTGGATCTATTCCTTTATTTTCACCAAACTACGTTTTTAATTTATGACTTTTGTGATGAAATAAGTGTTTTTCATATAAATAGTTTTAATTTGTTTTTGTCTGAGAAAAGATTTATGGTTCGTAAGTATATATTGATATATCATTTGGGTTTTGATTGTATTTTCTTTTATTTATTGTTTTCGACTGTTTGAATTCAACTTTTAATTTCAAGATATTGTATTTTGTCTTTGAGTGGAATAGTATTCTGTTATCATATCTCATTTTAATCTTTAATTCTAATTTTAAATCATATTTGCTTTTGTATTTTTACTTTAATTGAAATAAGAAAAGCAAGAGTTTTAATTGTTATGGTTGCGTGTTCATTTCAGCCTACCTAACGACACGGCGATATTGAGTTGTGAATTTTTTTTAATGCAATTTGATAATGATAAAATATTTATGTTGTAAAACAATGAATGTTTTATTGTCTTAAAATATCACGAGGATACCACTGTTCTATCATACTTCATAGTATGTTTAAAAAAGCTTAAGGGAATGCCTCTAATTTGTAAATTATCAGTTATAATATGTTTTTGAAGAGTAAACAAGGAAATGTTTTAGAAAACTAAAAGGAACTTTACACTCTACACGTTATTTTACATCGACTCTCAGTTCCTTTTATTTTAAATGAACCTTCGCTCTCGAATTGTTATTTTTGCTCTTGAATTTTAAGTATTAAATAACGATAATGGTGATGCTGATGATGAAGTGACAGCCGATTGAAAAGTGTCAGCGAAGGAGAAATTTTGTGTTTTTATTGTCTTCTTTTTCCTGATCAATTGTTCATAGTGGTGGTTTGTTATTGTATTCCTTTGCATAATACCAGACTTTAACCCCCCGTTCTTCGTTGGACTTCCAAACCCGCGCGGTCCAAAACTGGGCACAGAAGAAGAATCTAATATTCAGGGGAAAATGAAACAAAACCAGGCTTCGTGGCAACTCTTCAAGGGTGTAGCAATAATACAATGTATATAAGGGCTCGCGGGCAAGATCACGTGATGTAATAGGGTATCTTCGTAGGTACTACGATGGCTGCAGCTGAAGGACGGGCCGGCACCAGCTCGTGAGGAGATTGTTGAGAAGGGTCACCTAAACTATCACTCTTGGAATCGAACGCCTAGGCAGTCATACTATCTAGAATCATAGAGGTTCAGGGGTAAAACAGGCCTACATCCAACACAATAAAATTCATGAGTGACAAAAGAACTAAAATGATTTGATTTATTAGTGATTTCAGGGATGTTAAATGCTAAAGTCATTAGCCTCGTAGGTGTAGTGCATGTTTGTATCACGGTAGGTGGCAGTAATCTCCCGCCAGATGGCGATTTCCAGTGCCAACCTTCCCGGCGGTTTGCGGGTTCTTCAGGCAGGTATCTCCCACCAGCAGGGTACATCCTCATCCTGGACAAGCTGTAATTTCACCACTGGTCTCCCGGCATGTGTGGTGGTGGTAGTGCGTGTAAGTGTATGTAAAAGAAAGGTATGAGTATAGGATCACCCGCGGTCTGTGGTCCGTTTGTTCGGGTACTGATCCCTCATTCGCCTTATGTTGATTAGAGAAAACACGTAAAACTACCAACCAGAGCAGCCGGCCGCTAGAATTCTCCTCCAGACAGCAACTGAACTCGACCTAGCTACGTAGCTAGTGTCGGAATCCCGCCCCTACCGGGACTCAAACCCTAGAATCTCCCAGACGAAGGCCCTGCCGTGACATCAGTTCTCGCCCTGAGCCACCTCACCCAGTGAAAAGAACAAAATCCACTTCTTATATCTACCTACCATTGTCAGATAAACAACTCGAACTGTCACTCGTGCTGTCATTTCGTCACTCCGCGCAACGACGTGCGAACAGCCGAGGGCGAACAGGTGCATGTTCGCAGGCTTTTACTTCGCAAGCTGCGCTGGGAAGCCGGGGCTCGGGGCAGTTCCAGTAAATGCAAACGCATTGGCGGGAACAGCACGGCCCGGCAGCTCCCACCGTCGCGCCGGTAAAAACGATTATGGCTGCGGCTCCAGCAGGGGTGATATCGGAGAGAACTAAATCACAAATCCACACGAATGCGTTAGCAACGAAAATACATTCCTCCTCTGCAGAGCACACACGGTTCGTAATTGAAAGTAACGGCCATAACGCCCAACATCGCCCACCTATTGACCTATTGACTGGAAAACTGATAAAATTTCATTCTCGTCCAGCGTTAGGGGGTAGGGGAGAGGGCGGACTGTGGATTTGCTAAAGCATAAAATTAATAATTTTGGTGAAGGGTTGTTCAGAAGCATTAACACAGAAACCATTGTACGGGGTTTAATTTGAATTAAGGTCTGGACCGAATCGATAATGCTCTGCAATTAGGGTCTGTGTATTGTTGTCTCATTTTCGTGCAATGTGGTGTTATATTTAAGGCTTTCATTAAACTAAAGCTTCATTTCAATTTCGGAGGTTATTAACGCGATTCTACACAGGTGACTGGTATTTCACAAGTAATTTAACATTCCATTTATCCTGATAAAATTTAAATGTGTTAATATTTTTATCAATATCGCATTATCACAAAACTACGTAATTCTTGAATCATTGAGCAATTAAAATAACTGACAGATGAGTGCTTTTAAATGAAATGCGTTTAGAAAAGGAGAAATAAACAAGGGTGTGGAGAGAAAGCTTAATGGGAGAATTACTTCAATTGGAATAAGATAGCATTCTAAAGAAGCATTTGTAAACAACTAAAGCGTTTTTGTTTTATTAGGTAATGTTGTATCTCGAAGAACTTGATTCTCCTCAAATTCCAACTCTTAACTTGACGCATGTTACAGAATCCTTTATCACATTACAGCACTACGCAAAACTGATATTTCTGGGAAATATTATCTTGAAAAACTCAACTTCAATGTGAGTTCATTGTAAATATTTGTGTATTCACATATTGCTTTGGTAATTTCCGAGAATATTAAAATTAATTATTATCAACTACGATAATCTTAACCTTGATATTTATAAGGAAATATTCTTCTAACCTTACTTTCTCATTATCTTCTCAAAACATTCAAATAATTCTTATAATCTTCTAATAATAAATAAATGTATCGTTTATGTAAATTCATTCACAGAACGAGATGGCATTTTCAATACATTACATATACAACGACTATTTTTTGCTTGTGGTACATGAAAATACAACAAATAGCATCTGAAAGCTTGTATTATAACGCACTCTCGAAAATCAAACATTTCACTGCGTAATTTTCAGGGTATTAAATATGAAACAACCTTTCATAAACTTTTATATAATTCTCGATGATCGTGTCAAATATCAGTACACATTCTCAAAAAGAATCACAATATGAAACAATCTGTTACGATATTCATATGTGAATAAATTATTTCATTGTTAGTCTTGTTTCTCTTTCTATTAAGGTATATCAGAGTCATAGAAGAAATGACATTCCATGTTTTCTTGAGGATAATTAATACTCTGTGTAGTTTGCAACGAAATATTTCGTTTTCTGAAACTTTCTCAAATAAATAATTAATTTAGCCATCAATGTACGGAAGTACATAATATTAAAAGTAGTGACACTAACAAAATTCAAATGTTGCAATTCTGCCACTAACATTAATATGAAAACATTGCTAAATTTCTTGATTGTAGACAATTCCAATTCCAACATTGACATTCAGCTATCAAATCTTGTTTGCACTTGAAGAGTATCTCAGTGACGCATTATCCGAATTTGCAGCACCATTAACCTCGCTGAACGTCTTCCTAAAGCAACAACTCATCGGGGTATTTTGCATTCTGCAACTCATCGTTCATTCAATTGCAGACGACATGCCCATCCGCTGACGACCCTCGGCGTCACCAGCGCTCCTTTGTTCCTCCCCACAATCCGAGAGCGCCCTCGGCCCGAGCTTCGTCCCATCGGAAGTTGCTAGGAGAAATGTGCGTCACTACCCAGCAGTCGGTTTCGGAGAAATGAGGAAGCGAGAAGCACGCGCAGACAGCGTGTTTTGTTTGTCATTGTGGCAACTCTGAGAGGGAGAGAGGGAGGTCCTAGGATTCTATTCAGAGTGATGTATTTTTCGACTCTAGCTAGATAGCTTGGTCGAGTTCAGACGCTGACTGAAGAATAATTCTAGTGGTCGGCTGCTCTGATCGGTAGCTCAACGTAGTTTGCCTAGCGGTTTAGGTGGTTCAGGGCAACAGTTTATTGCTCCGGTACACAGCCTCTGACCGGGAGGTCCTAGGGATAGAGACTCCACAGTGATGGATTTTTCGACACTAGCTAGATATAGCATCGTAGGCTTTCACGGCCGGAGTCAATATGAGTGAAAGTTGCCGGGCTGGTAGGCCGTTGTCCAGTTGGCATTGAAGAGCCAAACGTTTCGTCCACGTCTGCGGTGGACATCTTCAGTGGCGGCAGCGTCGTGAGGGTAGTCTCCGGGTCGGCAGCTGGCTAGCGACTGACGAGTCAGTCTATGTCGAATATCTATGTCTAAATATCTATGTCGAATTAAGCAGGTGATTGGAGAATGGCTCTAGTCGAATTAAGCAGGTGGGTAATTCTATCGGCAGGCGGTAGTTTTCCGTGTTTTGTCAATACTAAACGAATGCCGGAGCAGTACTCAAAATAATACAAAAGTTTAGAGAAAATAATTACAAATAATGGAACGACCTCGCGTATTAAGAAAAACTCGACGACTGTCAGATAGCATTCACCCTCTCCTTGCAGAGGAAATAGCAGGTCATTCTCATGAGGTATATAATGGGACACTAACTTGACTGATGCACATCTGATTTACACAGAAGATCCAACTATTTGGATGGAATGTTTAAATACTTGTGAGTACATGAGACAAGGAAGCTTGAAAAGTAAATTGCAGCTAGGAGAAATCGTCAGAAATATTAAGAGACAAACCATTAGGAACCAGATTCATTATGTATTATTTATCCTCACTGTTCCATGAATGGAACAGTTAACTTCAACGTTTTACCTTGATTAAATGTCTTACTATGCAAACTTTATACCCTCGACAAACATAAACATCTTACACGAAACATATAAGCGAGTTTCGGAATTCCTGATTGATAGATGTTATTTTAGCCGAGTTTGTTAAAGCATTTACACTATTAAACAGGGCTTGTTCATGACTTGCGTCGGTTCGAATCTTCCAAAATCTTGCTTAGCTGCTTTGTGATTATCATTACGACACTCGGAGGGAAATGGCGGTATAAAGCAAACAGTAGTTAGTCCGATGGATGGTGCACGACTCCCTTGATCCTCTTCTAGATCCGGCCCTGTATTATATTGTCCTTCTATTATAACTACCGCCTTTACATAATATTCTGCCTGCTTCCACAACCCATCGCTCTCGCAGCTAACCACAGACCTTTCTGCAATGGCCGTTTCACGGCCGTCCCATTCACTACCCCTCTTATCCTCAGCCCCTCCCACCCGGCTCAGCCAGGGTCTCCGCCCCGGCCGCCCCCGCCGCCCCCGCCGCCCCCGACGCCCCAGCCGCCCCCGACGCCTCTCGTCATCCACTCGAGCAGCTCACGCGGGGCATCGTGGGTCGTTAGTCGCACTAATGACCATCATCGCGCTACGGCGTGCAAACAGAAGCTCTTTTTCAAAAACGTACATACGATCCTCCCGCCCCGCCCCTCTTACCGCGCTGTCGACTAACCTTTTGGTTTCCAGCCTCGCAGTGCGACCCTCCCCCTCTTTCCTCCCCTCCATGCCCGCGAGCCCCACCCTCCCGCCGGCCACCCCTCCTTCTTTGCGTCGACGACGGCGCCGCCGCGCTCGTCTGCAAGTCAGACGACGGCGCCCCAGCACAAATTGTAGGCCGTTTAATTTGCAAGTTGCTTAGGGTAATGACGAGCGACCGCCGTCGGACGATGAGGGGAGAGGGCGCGGGGAGGGGAAGGAGAAGGCGGGTGACACAGGGGTGGGGGAGGAGGTGGTGGGGTGACAGAGGTGGGGAGGTGGAGAAGAAGGCGGAAGGACAAGCAAGGGGGAAGGGGTGGAGATTTGATTTGATTGATTAGTGATTCCGGACGTGTCAACAGCTAAGGTCATTAGTTCCGTAAGTGTAGTGCATGTTTTCTTTTCTTGAAGTAGCTGCGATCTCCCCCACTGTATGGTGAGATCCAGCGCCGACCTACGTTTGGGCAAGCGAGGTTTTCCCCAACCAGGTGTATCCCACCTATGGGGCACCCTGTCAGCCCGGACAAGCTCTAAGCTCCCGACCCGCCTACCGACATGTGTGGTTGTGTAGTATACGTAAGTGTAAAAGAAGAGCGAGAATAGGAAAAGGAAGGGGAACGAAAGATTGTGAGCCATCCGTACCCCGGTTGTTAGGGTACAGACTCGACATTCGCCTGGTATTGATAAGAAAACTACCGGTGAGAGCAAGGTGGGAAGGATACCGGTGGGAAGGATAAAAATGAAAGGAGAACGATGTGAGAAGATAGAGGCAATGGAGAGATAAAAAGAAGCAGGAGGAGAACAATGGGAAAAGGGTGATAAGGAAGGACGAAGGACGGGAATTGTAGGGAAAATAATTGCGGGCGATAGATAAAAGCAGGCGGGAAGGAAAGGCGAGAGAGGAGAGGGCGTTTTTAATTAGAAGAGTGGGTTAAGTTGAGGGATGAGGGTAGATGCAGTTGTTTGAGATGTGAGGGAAAAGAAGCCAGAAGATCTAGAGAAATACGGAATAGTTTGGTCGAAGAGAGATGTTTAGTCAACGCGAATGGCTCAGGTGAGTAGAAGGCAAGGTGAAACGAGAAGCAAGAGCGTAGAGGCACATGTTTCTGGAAGGAAAAGCGAAGCCTGAGCGAATGAAGTTGTTGACAGATTTCGCCTACAGGGATATAGATGACAACAGGAAGCGGGAGAGAATGGGGAAAATAAGGGCAAAAGGACACACGGGGGAGTAAAACAAAAAAAAATTGCAGAAGAGCGAAAACAGACGCGGAGTTACACACTGAATGTCGACGACGACAAAATGGTGAGAATGAGCAGTGTGAAGGCAGAATAACGCAAAAGTGGAGGGAAAGATGTCTCACGCGTGGAAATAGGATAGGTGGAAAGGGGTGAGATATGTCAGAAAGGTACGAACGGGTACATAAGCCAGGAAAAAGTTCGGCGAGAAGAGGTGTAAATTTCAAACGAGAACCGGGAGCGGTAGCTCAGTGCATCAACTGATGTCACTGCAGCGCCTCTGACCGGGAGGTCCTAGATTCGAGTCCTGACGGCAGCAGGATTTTCGACACTAGCTTTTCAGCTAGGTCAGATTCAGTTGCTGTCTGGAGGAGAATTCTAGCGGCCGGCTGTTCTGATCGGTAGTTTTCCGTGGTTTCTCCGATCAACACCAGGCGATTGCCAGAGCAGTACCCTACCAAACGGGTCACGAACCGCGCGATCTGCCCTTTTTCTTCCTTGTCCTATCCTCTCCCCTTACACATACACACTTACACTAAAATGCACTACACTACTACATATTCCGGGAGACAGGTCAGGAGCTTAGAGCTTGTCCCGTCTGGGGCGGTGCCCCGCTGGTGGGAGAGTCCTGGTTAGGGGGAAACCCCACTAGCCGACGGTAGGTCGGCGCCGGATCTCGCCATCCGGCGGGGGAAGATCACCGTCATCTCCGGAGAAAAAACACTACACACAAACAAAACACTACATGCACTACACTCACGGGACTAATGACCGAACAGTTGACGAGCCCGGAAAAACGAAAAAATCAATCAATCAATCAAATTCAAACGAGAAAAAACGGGTCCAGGGCAAGCGTTCACCTCCTCGAGAACTGAATTTGCGGTGAAGCAGAGGCACACGAAGAGGTATGTGAGAGAGCAGAAAAGTCCGGGCGAGGGTGAAATGAAGGCGGGGCGAGACGGGGTTAGAGCTAAACAGGATTGCAATTCCAACAGCATTGAATGGATGCAGAAGGGGGGGGCTGGGACGAGGCGAGCCGCAGCGGGGTGCCGCCGCTCCGCAAGAGGGACGCCTAGCCCCAATACGGCGCAGCTTGTACGCGCAATTAAAAAATATAGACTCGCAGCGGAGGTTGTCGCGGCACGGGCGATCCGCGCGCGATCTGGGACCTCGGGGGAGGGAGGCGTGGCGGAGGCGGAGGCTGCTAAATTGGAAGGGGGAAGCGCGTTCAAGGGGGAGATGTCTCCCCTCTCATGTCGCGAGGAGCGGGTTATAGGACGTCTACGACTGGAATCAATTTTTAAAAAACACAGCGCGCTGTGCGGAGTGAGGGCGAGCAGGCAGATGCGTGGGAGAGGAGGCGGACGGACCAGCGAGCAGGCAGGCAGCACTCGGCTGGGTGACGTTAGGTGAGGGTGCGTGCGAACGGGTGGGCGGACAGCGAAGCGAGTGAGATCGGGTGAGCGGGCGAGTGAGCGGGTAAGTGAGCGGGCGAGTGAGCGGGCGAGTGAGCGGGCGAGTGAGCGGGCGAGTGAGCGGGCGAGTGAGCGGGCGAGTGAGCGGGTGAGTGAGCGGGTGAGTGAGCGGGCGAGTGAGCGGGTAAGTGAGCGGGCGAGTGAGCGGACGAGTGAGCGGGTTTGTGAGCGGGCGAGTAAGCGGGCGAGTGAGCGGGCGAGTAAGCGGGCGAGTGAGCGGGCGAGTGAGCGGGCAAGTGAGCGGGCAAGTGAGCGGGCGAGTGAGCGGGTGAGTGAGCGGGAGTGAGTGAGCGGGCGAGTGAGCGGGCGAGTGCGCGGGCGAGTGAGCGGGCGAGTGAGCGGGCGAGTGAGCGGGCGAGTGAGCGCGGTGAGCGGGCGAGTGAGCGGGCGAGTGAGCGGGTGAGTGAGCGGGCGAGTGAGCGGGCGAGTGAGCAGGAGTGAGCGGAGCCAGTGAGCAGGCGAGTGAGCGGGCGAGTGGGCGATGAGCGGGCGAGTGAGGGGCGAGTGAGCGGGCGAGTGAGCGGGCGAGTGAGCGGGCGAGTGAGCGGGCGAGTGAGCGGGCGAGTGAGCGGACGAGTGAGCGGGCGAGTGAGCGGGCGAGTGAGCGGGCGAGTGAGCGGGCGAGTGAGCGGGCGAGTGAGCGGGCGAGTGAGCGGGCGAGTGAGCGGGCGAGTGAGCGGGCGAGTGAGCGGGGTGGAGTGAGCGGGTGAGTGAGTGGGCGAGCGGGCGAGTGGTGAGCGGAGTGAGCGGGCGAATGTGGCGGGCGAGTGAGCGTGAGTGAGCGGGCGGTGAGCGGGCGGTGAGAGGGTAGATGAGTGAGCGGGTGGGTGAGCGAGGGGGTGGGTGAGCGGGCGGGTGGGTGAACGGGCGGGTGGGTGAGCGGGCGGGTGGGTGAAAGGGCGGGTGGGTGAGCGGGCGGGTGAGTGAGCGAGTGCCGGGCGAGTGGGACAACAGGTGAGGGAGGGGCGGATGATAAACAAAGAGGACGAGTGTGCTGACGAGGGTGTGAACGGACGAGCTGGCAGGCAGATGGGCTTGTAGGCGTGCGAGTATGGGCAATAAGCGTGCGGGTAAGCAGATGAGTAGGTGCGCTTGTAGGGGCGAGAATAGGCTCCGGGAAGAGTGGGCAGAAGAATGGACAGCTGAGTAGGGGTGATATAAGGCGTGCAAATAGCCTATGAGTAGGGGCGCGATGGGACGAGTTGCCGTGCGGATAAGCGAGTAGACGAACGAGAAGGGGTTGCCAGGCGAAACGTCGAGTGAGCGAGAGGGCGGGCGACCATGCGAGTGGGCGGGCGGGTAGATGGACGGATGGGCGTGTAGGCGATCGACTGCGCTGGCGCCGCTGGTAGCTTTTATGTCCCGCTGTAACAAGCGACGAGCGCGCGACTCTTCATGGCAAACCGCTTTTGCGGCCCCACCCCACGCGTCAAAGGGACGTCACTGCGCTCTTGACGGCGGGCAGGCTGCCGTGGTCGCCACTGCCGCCACAGCTGTGCCGACATTTTCCCTTTTCCCCCGATATTTTTTAGTGTTATAGGACTGGGATATATAACGCATTCATTGTGATCTTTCATTAAGATTACAATATGAGTAATAAACATAATATTAATATTACACATATTTTTAAGTGGAAAGTTTCAATCAGTAAATCCTACTTGTATCCATTCAAAACACACTAAATTACTAATTTTTTGCATGTGGTTTCTTTGCTAAATGTTGCTATTATTTACAATTATTATTAACTTCTTATAATGAAATCAGAATAAAATACAGATTTAAATACAGTAAACTTCAAGTTACAGGGAACATTTTCATTTTCTGTACAGCTCTCTTGCATTTTATTTCTGATATTTTTCTCTTTTAAAAATTGTTTAACGGAAAGATATTCTTACGACTTTCGACTTTTCATCTATAATTCTACTCGGCATCCTTTAGACGTCACAATACCGGAAATCGTGATCATTGTTATACCGATAACAAAACTGGCTATTTGTAAGGAGCGGGGACTAATAATGTACAGCAGATGTGCTTATATTAACGAAACCGCCAGAAATCGGTTAAAATAGAATTTATTTTACTTTGTCCCTCATTCGAGGTTCTTCAAGATTACCGTTTGAAGCTATTTTCAGCCATCAATTTTTATTTCACGTGCACCACTTTCAATCACGGATGTTCTTCATAAATCCATTTCCTCCCCGAATTTTTACTTTTTTTATAGTAAAGTATGAAGCATTCGAATCACCTCAACAATCTCGAATATTTTGTCTTAAAATCCGGATTTAATTGATTGATTTATTTTTTGTGTTTCCCGTCCGTCCCGTTAGTGTAGTGCGTGTTTTTTCTCGGGAGATGGTGGTGATCTTCCCCCGCTGGATGGCGAGATCCGGCACCGACCTACCGTCGGCTAGTGGGGTTTCCCCCTAACCAGGACTCTCCCACCAGCGGGGCACCGCCCCAGCCGGAACAAGCCCTAAACTCTCGACCGGTCTCCCGGAATATGTGATAGTGTGGTGCATGTTAGTGTAAGTGTGTGTGTAAGAGGAGATGATAGGACAGGACAAGTAAGAGGAAGGACAGATCGCGCGCTGTCCATGGCCCGTTTGGTAGGGTACTGCTCCGGCATTCGCTCCGGATTTAAGATTCTTTTCATCTATAATATGGCACTCACGTCAAGATAAAAGTCTATTCGTGCTGTTCCAAAGATGGTTAAGATTAGTGCACTAGTGAGAAGATACGCGAAATTTTGTACCCGAACATTGAGATGTATATTTAGATAGAGGGATATGCCGCGCATACGCGTAAATGACAGTTAAAAGCTTGTGAACTCAAACTTGGTAAATGTATCAGAACTTCAAGATCTAGTTGTGCTAGGAAATCATTACGATATTTTAATTTTGAGAGCCACTTTACATGACATTATGATATTTTCAACATTTTCTGCCAAATAGATTACTTATTGTCTTGAAATGCCTTTCTCGAATAGAATAAGGTGCATTTATGAGTATGATACTGGGCCGAATTTCATAAAACCTCTCACATTTAAAAATTGCAAAAGTCTTTACGTTTAAAACACTAAGTATTTTTGTTGAGAAAGAAACTTGGGCTTTTCACTCAAGAAAATTTCGTGACTTTTGCTTTAAATGAAAGGTAATGGGCCCCAAATGTTTTGTAACGTCCTATTATTAAAAGGTTTAACAAACACAGAATTTTAATTGAATCATAAAATTAATAGAATGAACACTTGTCAACCGTCATTGTTCACAATTTCATTGAGTGAGTTCTAATAGATGAGTTGAGATGATTCTGAGGTACTCATCTCTACATTATGTAAGTATAAGGCTGTTAGAGAAGCTAAAGCAGGGAGTATTTTGAAGTTCGAGAGTTTTCAAAAACAAAGATTTCTGAATGTAGACAAAAGGGAATGCTAGAAATAGCCTGACACTTGAGTCCTTCCAAAAAAGGTTTAGTGAATACAATTATATGTGATGCTTTGCATTTCTAAGGTGTACACCAGGATTTCTTACATACGCCGTATTTCCCTACATACACGTGTACAGATTTTGTAAATTTAAAACATCTGCATTACATTTGTACACGTAAGCTTCCGCGGCTCGAGTCGATGACTTCTTGGCTGTCCGGGTGACGCCGCGTAGTGGGCTGAGAGGCCGACGTTTCGCCTGACATGTCGCAGGCTTCTTCAGGGCACTGACATCGCGATGTTGTGCGTCGGGTGTTATATATTGTCCGGCCTGAGCGGCCGGGTGGTTTGGATGCGCTGTGATTGGCGGAGGGGTCGCTCTGATTTTCAGAAATGTCTTCAACTCTGTGTTCACAGTGATTTGTGATTGAATTGTTCGAGAATGTGTAAACCTCCATTAATTCAATCGGTCTTAATACTAAACGACCCGAAACAATGTGTTTAGGGTTTTCCATTTTTCTTATAGTGAATATGTAGAACTTTTTTGGTGTTTCTTCAGCACATTCAACACATATCTAATTTTCAGCCCGCAACTGGGTTGCAGCTCAAAATTGTAAAATATATCCCAACTTTCCAAGCCTTTTTTCTATCATATTGATTCTAATCACTTGGACGTTTTCTACGTAAATTCATTTAATTATGTATTTTGAAATGATGACATTCACTTTTTAATACCGGAGTCTTTGTTAGGTAATAACACTGAGAGGAGGAAAAGTTTAGTAATGCCACAATTTTTCCTCTTTCCCCGTTACGGGAGTGCCACGCAATCCAATATCCGTAGTCCATAAAGAGTTGAAGGCGGCTTTGCGAAGCATAGTAGACGTAATGACTCTTCGTAGAGATTTTGGAATGAATTCAATCATTAAGCATATTACTAAAAAGTATTTTTTTTTATCTTCTCACGTCTCCTTTCAGTCACGATAGCATCTCACTTTTCTTTGGAAACTGACAGTACCCATCACATACAACGTGGGATTCATTTATAGTTTTTAAATTAACCTGACCAATGTTACTTCCCTGTGCTATCCTTCATATTCTGATTCGTTGCAATGCCTCCCGTAATTTTATTGCCCACTGAAATGAAGCTAGCGTTTCATTCCGCCGGATGAAATTTCAGATTTTTGGTATTTTAACGGAATCCGACATAGTCTATTTCCCTTATGAAATCCTGCAACGCGCTGGCGCTGATAAATTGTAAATATCCTCGACCAAAAAAGGAGAGCTTTGTCTCCATTGTTGCTTTTACATTGTTGTAAAACAGCCACCGTGCGGGAACAGCGTTTACAAGGTCCAACACACTACAATTGTTAATATTTTGTTTAAATCGAGCGTAGCAAGGATAATGCAAAAAAACAAGTTTTATTTCAGCTAAACAAGATTTATTTCAGCCGATAAAAAAATAACACGTTTCTTCAATTCAGATACCGGCTTCAAACTTTAATTTATTTCTAATTTTTTTAAAAATGGAAGTTTGCTTTGGAAGCACAAATAATTACATTTATTAAAATCTAGAAGGAGCCTAATGTCACCTCTTCATGTCAAGTTGTGCCAGTATCAATGCAAAGGAGTATTCTGAGAAACGAATTTTTTTTATTTTTTGAAAATATGTTCGTTAATCTTTATTTAAATAATTTTCTTTAGGGTCCTTCGAAGGCCCAAATCCAGATAGATATGTATTTGTTTGAAAGGAAACGGAATATGACGCAAGTAGTACCAGAATTTGCATCCCTTTCTGTACATGAAATGAGACATTTTTTTGTAATTGTCTTAGGTAAGTGTACATTATTAAAGAAATGATATTAGGCATAGCAGAAACATTATAGGATATTGATGTAAAAATACAGATATTTCTAATTCCATTGTGACATTAAATGCTGAAACTATTTGAAGGAATAACCTTTATTTTTATACGCCAAAGAAAACGTTTTTGAAAACTAAATCATTTCTCAATTTGTTTACACCCTCCCTACTGCATTCTGTACGCATGTGTTTTCTGTTTGAATTACCTTTAAATATACATTTGCTGTCTAAACGCGATTTTACACCGTGTGAATAATGTGTTTTTTAATGTCTGAGTTCTTTATATAGTATTAGTGGTATATGCGTTATCATTATGGTGCCTAGTTTCACTCACTTAAAATTTCCCCTCTCTAAAAATCACCGAACTCCAATAATTTGTGTTTCTTAAGTTCCAAACATTTAACCATTCTCATAAACTCACAAGTTAATGTAGGGTCATACTTTTCGTCCTCACCTAAGACCGTCCCTTTTTGCTGTAAGTTACGGACTGGGTCCGTCAACAAAACCTCCTCTTATCGCACCTCCTCCACAAACACCCCCGTCGCGTGGAAGCCTTCCCCTCGTCGTCGCTTGCTATCTGGAACATTTCGAGTGCTACCTCCCAGTCCTCCCCCCTCCATCGCCTTTGTCCAGCGCCTTCCTCTCCCTCTCCCTCCTCCATCAATTGCTTCTCCGTTGATACTACAGTAGCCAGAGGCGACAATTTTTTTGACAAACAGCTAAAGCATATATTGATTTTATTGTAACCAATGAGGATACCCGTTATATCCCAAATAGGTACATTGTTTAAGAATGTTCTCTGATTGGTTGGTGATATGTCGCCATCGAATCTGATTGGTTGGTGATATTATGTCGTCATCGAATCTGATTGGTTGCTGACACCCAATCAATATTCAGCATTTTAGATGCTATGTTAGTGTGCGCGCGCGAGTGTGTATAGTGAGTGCGATGCGAACAAAGTGAGAGTGTGTTTCGTAGTGAGTGCGGTGCGTTGTTCGCAAAGCAACAAGTGAGTTCGGAAAAGAAGAAGAGAAGAAGAAGGTTCGAGAAGGTGGTATAATAAGTGTTTCGTAGTGAGTGAGGTGCGTTGTTCGCAAAGCAACAAGTGAGTTCGGAAAAGAAGAAGAAAAGAAGAAGGTTCGAGAAGGTGGTATAATAAGTGGTAATTTTTTTTTAAGTGTAATATTTTTTTTTCTACTATACAAGTAAGTACTTTTTTTTTCCTTCCTATTTTTTTCTTCCTCCTAAATTTTTCAATATCGAATATATGAGATTATTGTGTTTTTTTTTGTAATTAAATAATTTTTTTTATAGAATATTACCATGGCCAACAATAATGCCGATAATTTATCACAAATTACGTCTATCGAACAAGATGTTGATACAGAGGTATGTTTATATTTAAAAAATTATATGTGAAGTGTATATTTTTTATAAAAATGACCCTAGTCGTCACTTAATTATTTTTTTCTCTTTATTTTAGAATATCTTACCAACGAATAATGGTATATACAAATATAGAATAATAAATATGGAAAAGGACAACAACAATGGCCTCCGTCTTCAGTTCACACTCAACGTAAAAACCAAAGACGAAGCAAAGACCTGGTTAAAATGTTTCCAAGAACACACAAAAACCACATATACTGTTCAAACGACTCGACCAACAACAAAAACGCTCGTAGTGTGGAAGTGTTACTACAAGTGTCACCACAATACGAGATCGAAAAATGTCAATTCGGAAACACGACCGAATGTAAAAAATACAAATTGCCCATCTAAAATGATTATAACGATAAAAGCTGTTCACAAACGATGGCAAGGGAAATCATTGAAGAATAAACCGGATCCGGAAATGCCCTGTGTAATAGATTTAGATTATATTCATAATCATCCGGTGGGCAATTACGCCGACGTGCTTCGTTTTCGCCCCGTATCGGACGAGACCAAGGAGAAACTCGCATTTCTATACGACAAAGGCTACTCACCGGTGTCGGCTTTGATGCGCGTTAAGCAATCACTGGAGGAAGAGAATCCGGAAACGTTTGACCAATTGCTTGCAGATCGTTACCACTGTCCGGATTATCAGTTTTGCTATAGACTGTTTATGAAGGAATTTAATAGGCAATATGGTCCGGCTACGTATTCAGATTCAATACAATTTCTGAGTGACAAAATTATGACAGATTTTAACCGCGAGGGTGAGGACAAGTGTATAGAAATGAGACAAGGTACAAACTATTTGCTCGTGGCGATTTGCACACCGTTTATGAGAAGGGCGCACGCTCTATTACGTGAGGCGGGCGAATTAGTGTTTGTAGACTCGACGGGCAATCTCGACCGAGAGGGTCACAGGGTGTTTCAGTTTATGACGCACACGGAGGCGGGAGGCGTGCCGTTGGGTATTGTAATTACATCTTCCGAATCTCTACCCATCGTTATAGATGGTTTCAAAATGTTACAGACGTTGATGGGAGACTCTTGTTTTTACGGTAGGGGTCCGCAAGCGGGTCCGCAAAACTTTATTACAGACGATAGCAGGGGTGAAAAAAACGCTCTAAAGGTTGTATGGCCATCGACGGTGCAGTTTTTGTGTATTTTTCACGTACTTCATTTTGTGTGGAGATGGCTCATGTTGAGCAACCACGGCGTCTTGAAGGAACACAGACAAACGTTGTATAAACTTTTTAAAAATGTCTTATACAGTTCGTCAAAAACAGAGTGTAACAAACTATTTTGTCTGTTAAAAAATAATAAAATTGCTCGTAGATATCCAATTTTTATCAAATATATGAACGAATTGTGGAAGAGACATCATGAATGGGCGCTGTATCACAGAAACGAAACACATGCTTTAGTACGTGGAATCCACACAAACAACTTTTTAGAGGCGTCCATTCGAACTTTAAAGGATAAAATTTTGGAGAGAGTAAAGGCGTTCAATCTCGTACAACTCGTCTATTTTATACTCGTCCGATTAGACAAATATTACGCTCAAAAATTTTTAGACGTTGCACACGGAAGGGGAAATGCAACGAGAAGAAAAGGAGGAAGAAGAGCTCAGTATCGTCGACCCTCGCTACAATTCCTACAGACGCAAATTTCTTTGTATCCAGATAATAACGATGAGTACCACGTGCAAGGAGATACGGGAAACACGTATAGAGTAAACGTGTCCAACAATACCTGTACATGTGCCATCGGTGCTACAGGAGCCTTTTGTAAACATCAATTTTGGGTTCAATGTAAAGAGAGCAGCGGTAGCAGTAAAATTATTCAACAACACGTTTACTATCGCTTAGCTACAGGGAGCATGTCTCATCCGAAATGGTTGATTCCGTTGCACAGTTATATATCCACAAGTGACACATTACCCCCTCAAGATGAAAACGTGACGACGACCTGTGGTGACATTGCCGATACGTCCACGGAAAAGAATTTGGAAAATATGAAAAACGAAGGAGAACGTATTATAAAAAAAATATCTGAAAAAATGTTGCATTTCCTCAACGTTTCACCCGACGTGGTGTTACCGAGTCTACAGAGTATGGAACACCAACTCGACGCGATAAAGACGTGTAATGCCTTTTCCTCCAATCTCATGTTATTTGGAAAATATGCCTTCTCCAAAAAAAGAAAAGGAACGATGATCGCTGTACAACCGAGTGCAATATCTAGACGAAAAACGGAAATAACCGGTCGTCGTAAACATCCA
Organism: Teleogryllus occipitalis; assembly: GCA_011170035.1. Taxonomy (NCBI): domain Eukaryota; kingdom Metazoa; phylum Arthropoda; class Insecta; order Orthoptera; family Gryllidae; genus Teleogryllus; species Teleogryllus occipitalis. The sequence goes on along the minus strand of BLKR01005980.1, from coordinate 7,352 downwards.
GGTGGTAGACCATTGTTGGGCCACCTCAATAGACAACCGGCACCGCATGATTTAGGAGAATGTGTCGAAAGAAATATTCGTCTGGGAGGAGGTCATATTAAAAAATGATGTTCTTGTTTGGTGGTGGGGTCCAAACCCGTTTGTGTGTATAAAAATTGTGTATTTGAATAATAAAAAATAAAATACAAATGAAAGTAAAAGAAAATATATATTTCACCTAAAACCCCTCAATATTCATTGTATAAAATTTTTTTTAAAAAAAACATGATCATAGAGGAATGATTGAGAAAGTGCTGGATATCATATTCTTCATGGTATTACAATTTGTGAGAGCGAGTTGAAACTGTTACAGAATTATACTGTTGATTTCTCTACGAACCTCTAAAATATTATGAATATCCATCATTATTTCAATCATTACCTCTATCCAAGAACGCAATAAATTACGGCGACACAAAGGACATGTACAATTGTCTTTCAACCATATTTGTAAACACTTTGAGCAGAAGGAGTGATTACATACAGTATGCACCATTAATCTTGGTTGGTCGTTGTCTTCTTTATAACAAATGCTACATATACCAGACCTATATGATTTGATGTAACGCCAACGCCAATAATTCATTCTTCGAGCTACACATATCATATACACAGTGCTCTTCAACCACTCAAAACCGTTGTGGCTCTCGACCAATCAAAACCATTACTCTATTCGACGTGTTATTTATTTATTCTCGAGTATTGCAAAGTCAAAGTCAGTAGTATAGTTCTTTCCTCTGACAACTCTTCGGCTCTTGATAAGTTAATATGGAGACTACTACTATTGCTTTATGTTCTCACGCTACCGCCTCAGACAAAGAGTGTATCGAGTGTGAGGTGCTTGACAAAGTTAATTGTGCTCTTCAAAAATTTGCTTTATGTTCTCACGCTACCGCCTCAGGCAAAGAGTGTATCGAGTGTGAGGTGCTTGACAAAGTTAATTGTGCTCTTCAAAAATTACACGAAGTGCATAATGCCTTATTTCAGCTTGACTCGGAAACGCTCGCGTATATACCTGTTGATGTCTTGTGTCGTGTTGCATGGCGCAACGTGCATAGCGTGTACGACCGATTACCTAAAAAAATTCAAAAACTTTCTTGCATTCAAGAACTCAGGTTTTGTGACGAGCATGTTAGACCCCCGAGTCGTACGCAAGTGGACAATGGAGGACTTGGTCGTAGAAAACGCGAATGTGAATTTTGTATATATTTTAATGAGCCTTGTGAACTACATAACACACCATCGAGAAAAGACTGCTCTATATGTAATGACCTTCAACAACAACCCTGTATGGAACATGAACGCTATTATGGAAGACCCGTGCCTCTGAAGAAAAATTGTGATATGTGTAAAAGAGAAATTATTCAATCGGTACATATCTCACGAAAAATGATATAGATTTTAAAATGCAATAACAAAAAAAACCTGATATCTTTAATCGCTGACAGTGTATATTTGGATAAAGGATTCGATAAAAGATTCTCTAATACTTTGGATATTTTTATCATATCTATCAAAACGTTTATTCAAAATTTCCTTTATATCATCTATTCGACACTCTTCACTTCGGCCAAGAATACGCTTTTCACAAAGCTCTCTAGGATAATTCAGTGTAATGAGGGCTAGATGATGAAAATTAACAACTTCCTTGATATTATTACAATATGTTTTCCAACATTCAAATTGTTCTCGGCTCAGTGGGAAACCATCAAATAAAAAAAATAATTGTCTTTCCGTTGAGATAATCTTTAAAATATATTCTTTAATTAATTCGAAAGTGATCTCATCTGGAACTGTATTACCTTGTGAAATAAATTTTTGTATTTCCTTTTCTTTATCACATTTTGTTGTTCGTAATAAATTACCAATGGCAACATGATGTACATTGTTAATAGTTGTCTCAATAATATTACAATTTGTAGTTTTTCCACATCCCGGTCTTCCCACAATATATATAATGTAATTCATCTTCCTCACAAGGCCTTATAAAAACCACCACAATATAACACCACAATATGGCAGTCAATTATATATACTGTCACTGGGGGGGGGGAGAGTGGAGGGGATGGGGGAAGGGGGGGGGTTAGTTATCGTTTATTTTTCGCGATTTGTAGAATATGTGTCGATTCAATTTTTAATTTATGTTTTTTGAGAAATTCCTTTGATGTGGTTTGATATATAGATATGTAAAACCAATGTACTTTATTTGAATTTCGTTCTATAAAATTTTCTGACATTTTTTGATATATTGATGCTTGTCTCCAATCTAATTGATGTGTAAATGTTTCCATATCTTCTTCTGATAAACATTGATACGTCGAAACACACCACCAATCTAATTGGTGTATAAACTTTTTTAAAGCGATTTCCGATAGTATTTGGCATTCAGAAACTAAATTCCAATTTAGTTTGTGCTGGAACTTTTCCAAAAACCTTTCCGATAATGATTGATGTATTGAAATTTGATTCCAATAGACTTTATCTTGAAATTTTTCTATCAACTCTTCCGACAAGACCTGATATATCGATAGTAAAAACCAATTTAATTTATCGTAATATTTCTCGATAATTTTTGGCGACAATTTTTGATATTTTGAAATTGTATTCCAGTCTATTTCATCTTCAAACGTTTCAATAAACTCTTCCGACCACTTGAAAAAACTAGCCACATACACCCAGTTAATATTGTTTTTATTTTTTTTTATTACGGAGATTAATCCTTGATATTTATAAGTATTGTAATAAATTAATAATAAATGTACATTAACCTTGGAAAATGTATGATAAATATGTAAATCTTTATATTTTTTTTTCAACGGTGTATATATTTTTTGTAACGATATTTTATTTTTTACAATATAATTTGCAGTTTGATTTAGTAATGTGGAGACTTTCATAGTGAGAATGCAATGTTGGGGGGGGATAGTGTGTGTGTGTGTGACCTTGGTTGAAAAGGAGGGGATGTCAAGACAGATAATCAGACGGGAGCGAGCGGTAAGACGCAATCGTAGAATAGAGACAATCTACTGGTATATAAAGAGGTGAGAGCTTTTCAGACCAATCATTTTTGCCTGAACATAAGTTTTCATTTCATCATGAAATTATTACAGATTATAGTTTTGATTTTTATTTTGTATATCAATATGTGTATTCGGAAGGAATATATATTTCTCAGATGCCTTCCAAATATAAAGGGCCTTTAAACTATACCGAATCCAGAGAGTTACCAGCCACTGTGCAAAAATTGTAGCAGGGAGAGCGTATCAGTTTTTCATTTCATCATGAAATTACTACAGATTAAATTTTTGTTTTTGATTTTGTGTATCAATGAATGTATTTCTCAGATACCTTCCGAATACAAAGGGCCTTTCAACAATGCCGAATCCAATGAGCCTTTACACTATGGAAAGTTAATCGTAGACTATTATCAGCCTCTGTGCGATTTCTCGCGGGAAGAGCGTAATGTACAATTACAGAATGGCACAAATTTACGGATCCAAGAGATGGTATGTGTACAGAAATACCCACGTATCAATTTATATGCAATGAACGAAGAAGATTCCACTCCTCTGCGCGTGCGATGTATGCAGGCGGGGATACTCATAGACGAGATGCATTTGTTACGGTCAGCCTGTATATTGACACTGGAGGAGGAGAGTACACATGTTGATGACATCATAATTTTTTAACTTTCATCACCTGTTTTCACATACCTGTGATCAAGACCATCAAGTTGTATATTCCATAGCAAAATCATCACCTGTTTTCACATACCTGTGATCAAGACCATCGAGTTGTATATGAATTTCATAGCAAAATCATCACCTGTTTTCACATAGCCTGTTTTCACATAGCAAAATCATCACCTGTTTTCACATACCTGTGATCAAGACCATCGAGTTGTATATGAATTCCATAGCAAAATCATCACCTGTTTTCACATAGCCTGTTTTCACATAGCAAAATCATCACCTGTTTTCACATACCCGTGATCAAGACCATCGAGTTGTATATGAATTCCATAGCAAAATCATCACCTGTTTTCACATACCCGTGATCAAGACCATCGAGTTGTATATGAATTCCATAGCAAAATCATCACCTGTTTTCACATACCTGTGATCAAGACCATCGAGTTGTATATGAATTCCATAGCAAAATCATCACCTGTTTTCGCATACCTGTGATCAAGACCATCGAGTTGTATATTATATGAATTCCATAGCAAAATAAATATTTGCAAGTCAGAATTGTGTTCATTTTCCTATTCTTTTTCCCATTTCTCCATTCCAATTCTAAATTATGAATTTCTAAAAAAAAATTGTCCATCCACACTATTGCACAAAAAAAATGTAATAGATTAAACATAATATGTAATTTTGAAAAAAAAATGATGAGAACATTCATCACACATATCCGGCACCTGTTGTTTGTCTGGATGTAATATATTCTCATAACAGCGGTGGCGTCGGGAATAGCGAAGCGGCGAAGCTCATGCGTGGACTGCTCTAACCACGGAGGGCGGCGACTGGAAGCGGGGAAAGGGAGGGGGGGGGCGGGGAGAGGGGGGGGGGAGGTTGGTCCGGGAGAGGAAGCGTAAGCGTAATGGAGAAACGTAATGACGAAACGTAATGACGAATATAATATTTTACTATTGTTTATTTCAACTGTTTAAACAAACTGAGTTTAACTTATATATTTGATAACCATTGCTTTTTAAAAATGACAATAAACAAACTCAGGTATAATCTCAATAATTTGAGTAGTCATTGATATTTGATTCACATCATCAATTACCGTTATACAATAAAAATTTTCTTCATCACATTCATTACAACATATCTTTACATCCACTCTGGTAACATATTGTTCATTTACTTCAACAATATAAGTCACTACATCAGGTAAGGTGGAACAAACACTTAGTATTTTTCCAACAAAAGAATGATTAATTTGTTTTGGAATTGAACAATCATTCGTCAAATTAATAATATATTCCGTTTCTAATAAATTATTAAATTTTTTTTGCGCAAACGCTTCACAATTATTAAATTGCAATTTAAATACTGGTGTATTAAACATATACATCGGTGTCATGTTGCTGCGCGTTGCTGCTCATTCGAACAAAGTGCGCCTTACAAACGTCTGTAAGACGGGATCGCGTATATATTCCATTGTCGTCTAATAGGAAGTAGGGTGGGTGTGGGTAAGGAACGGTGAGAGATGGAGGTGCGAGAGAGAGAGAGAGAGAGAGAGAGAGAGAGAGAGAGAGAGAGAGAGAGAGAGAGAGAGAGAGAGAGAGAGAGGGGGGGGGAGGGAGTTGTTGCGGGACGAGGAGGAGGAGGGGAGGGGTCCCATAACATTCGCATAGTCTGCTGACCAAATCACAATTTAGTTACCTATGTTATACTTATAAATCCAAGAAGATTTTCTTGTGTAATCGCAACAGAATTACAATTGAATTTCGCAATTTTCTTTTGTAATTGATTACATCTTTTAGAAGTCATATTATCCATCACTAGAACGACGTTTTTACCATCATTGTTTATATCATACTCTCCGTTTACTGAATAAACACAATTTAACACCAAAGGTATACAATAATATCTATTTTGCTGTAATATATTTTCATATTTCACCAAACTATTGCCCATCTTACCGCTAAATGTCACGTTTGGTGTGTTTTTGCGAATATTTTGAAAACAGTTATGTTGTCTATATGTTAATTTAGTAGACAACCAACTTACTTGAATAGCTGGCACGTGAAAAATATTATTATCACTAATACGTTTCACAACGATAGAAACGATGTGTTTATTGTTGTTGTTTTTATCAAACGTCTCCACTCTAACATGATCCCCACAAAATAGACCCAGATGCGTTAAACTATGCGTCACAACGTATTCCAATCCGACAACAATTGGATCGCAAATGAGTCTATCGTCGTTGGATATTACCTCCTCTCCTTCTTTTACAAATTTCGAACAATAATAATCTGTAAATCGGATATAAGACAAAACGTTGGGTGCGCAATACAAAATATTTTTATCCAATGAGAAACAAGTCTTAGACACTGGTTTTATTGCAATATTGGCCAAAGGGGGAGGACTCGCGGCACATTCGTAAGATATTTTCAATTTATTACATATGTGAACAATTTTAACATTTCCATTATTTTGTTTGAAGGGACGTGTTATTGCAATTAGCAATTTCCACTGGTTAAAGGGTTCTACGGTCTTCCAAGCAGCCAATAAGCGTAAAACAATATCATCCATTTTAAAAAGATTATCGAGAATTATTATAATCGTATTGTTTCCCTCGTGTTTGAAAATTGAATAATTCATAGTCATGTTATTGTTAACACCACTTATTTGTTTCAATATATCTAAAAAGTATTCATTGGATATATTTTTTAACATTTTGTAAAGCTGATGTTCCACAATCATCATCAAAGGATGTCGCGTGTACGGATCGACGTTGCACAATGATTTAACCGTATCATTGAGCATAACGACCATATCAAAGTCGCGTCTCACAGAATCCATTTCTAAACACTTTTTTAGTTGATTCATTGCTAAATGTGACTTATTTATTATTGCCACCTGATTTATCGCTAAATCATTCATCGCAATAGTCGCTAAATTTGCAACAATAATTTGTGCATCCCGGCGACAGTTGTACGAAATATCATACACGGATATTCTATCATCTTTTTTATCGTTAGCGTTATTAAAAAAGTCTAACACGTCGCTTATAGTTTTTTTTACATATGGCGGTAGTTCGACCGATGTTTCATTTTTCACGATGCGACACCCCCGCAATTTGGGTTCGCCTGTATATTTCCAGGAATGCGCAATTAGACCGTCTACATTGGGCTTTGTTGAAAAACATTCCAACGTTGTCGAATTAATGTTAACCATTCCCTTCATGTTATCTTTTATTTTTTCTTCGTTATCCAATTTTACGAGCATATTTGAAAAACGATTCTTTTTCAGACTAATTGCTCTGGCCAGCAACGCATCACGCTTCTTCTCCTCTCTTCTTACCTTTGTCCTTAATCGTTTAACTATAATAGATGTTACTAAACATTTTTTCTTACCTTCGTTTCGTTTTTTAATTATCCCTTTTTGATTTTTTTGTTCTCGAAGCATTTTCTTTTTGCTTCTCGTTTGCATCACCATGATGATGTAATTGATAAATGGGTTTTGTCGTTGAATATGGTCCGACCGTTTTATGTTTCAAATATATTCGAATACTATCACCCAATTTTCTAAGAGAATCTGAAACGTTTGCTTTCGTTCGCCGTTGGTTTC
>BLKR01005979.1:0-67876 GCA_011170035.1 Teleogryllus occipitalis | reverse complement strand
TATCCCAAAAAAAATTTAAGATAAAACTTCTAAAAAATTATGTCGTACACAACTAAACGTGTTCTTGATATTTGACTCCTTTGATGTAAAATAATATTTTAAAAAAACTTTAAAAAAATATTTCTTTTTTTAGTGCAAAATTAACATATGACAAAAAACATAACTTTTAAATGAAAATGCACGACAAAATTGTCTACCATGTTGAAAAATTATCAGACAAAACTGCTGTAAAATATCAAAGATGTAACTTTCACTGTCCTTGAGAAAAGTGCACCATAAGTTTGAAGATTTAACATAACCAGAATAGGCACTACATACTCCCCTTAAGAAGTTAAATTGTTGGCTCGCACGGAAAAAACAAATAATTACTCAGATTTATTTAAGCTTTCAAATTATTTATTTAAAATACGCTTGTAGGCGTAGCATCAAGAAAGAAAGAAAATCAAACAGATCTCGAATCAAAGGGAGCGCAAAGCAAGGCAGTTAGACATGGGCGAGCGAGGGCAGAATGTTTTTGGAAGCGCGACGGCCTGACGAGACCGCGGGACGTCACAAGAGGCAAGAACCACACGGACAGAAATAGACGACCAGGCTGCGGCGCCCGCGCGTCACTGCAGGCGTGCTAGCACCAAGTAGACCATCTGACATCGCGCGCCTCGCGTGAATGCTTGTGTGTGTGTATCACAACGAGCTCCCTTGCGCGTGGGCGAGGGAACGAGTAAACTGCGAGAAGGCGGTGACCTGTTTTCTGGGTCGCGTGTTCGCGTTGGAGAGGAAATCCCGGAAATGGAATGGAGCATTCTGAGGAGACGGACCGGGAGCGGTGGCTCAGTGCATCAACTGATGTCACTGCAGTCCCTCAAACCGGGAGGTCCTATGTTCGACTTCTGACGGCGGCAGGATTTTCGACACTAGCTTTTCAGCTAGTACGAATTCAGTCGCTGTCTGGAGGAGAATTCTAGCGGCCGGCTGCTCGGTGTTTTTGTGTGGTTTCTGTGGTCCCTGTGACCGGTAATTTTGGGTGTTTTCCCCGATCAACACCAGGGGAATGCCGGAAACGGGGAACGGACCGCGCGTGATATTTCCCTCCTCTTCCTGGTCCTATCCTCACCCCTTACACACACACACACTTACTCTAACATGTACTCTTGTAACATGTACTCTCACACTCTAACATGCACTACACCGGGAGACCGGTCGGGAGCTTAGAGCTAGTTCCAGCTGAGGCGGATCCCCGCTGATGGGAGATACGTGTTTGGGGAAAACCCTGCTAGTCGACGCTAAGTCGGAGCCGGATCTCTCCATCCAGTGGGGGAAGATCACCGCCACATCATGCACTACACTTACTGGACTAATGATCATGGTAGTTGACGCACCCGGAATCACTAATTAATCAATCTGAGGAGGCGGGCTATTTCGTCATGAGAACTACATGGAAAGTGAAAGTTTTTTTTCAGTAGTATTGCAGCCAAAATCAATATATGTTTGTTGGTTCAGAAAGGGTCAGATAAAAAAAAATAAACGTCGCTGGCATCTAACTCTTATAAATTATATTGAATATTTACAATTTATTTGCCTGAAACATTATTAGACAGCTTATCTAAGAGAACTTCTCGGCAAGGTCGTTGCCTCTGAAGTATTGCTGACCTGGTTCGATCAATCTATTGGTGGTTGAAAAGAATTTAGTCATTGTCAAGAAGAGAATTCCAGCGGTCGGCTGCTCTCATCGGTAGTTTTGCGTGTTTTCTCCGAACAAAACCAAAGGAATGCCGGAGCAGTACCCCAACAAACGGGCTTCAAAGCGCGTGTGCTTTATCCTTCCTTCGCCTCCCCTTACACACTCATTCATACTTTCACTTGCGTGCACCACACTACTGCACATGACGGGAAACCTGATAGAGTTTAGAGCTTGTCTCGTCTGGAGTAGAGCTTCTCTGGGGAGATGCTTGGAGAGGTAAAAATTCGTGTAAGCCAACGTGAAGGTCGGCGATGGATCACTCGTGTCAGGGGAAGAACACCGCTTTCTCCCGACCAACAACCTCGCGGATGAAAAGTGCTCTACACTGACAGACACATGCCCTAAATAGTTGTCGTACCCCGAATTAATAAATATTTTTATTAGAAAATACATTTTAGGCATATTATTGAGTTTTTGTATTTCACATAACAATAGCAATGAAATCTGAAAGAAATTGTACAGATCAAATTGTACATTTTCTCTACGGACAAATTGGGTGGAATGTGTTGTGTGTAAAACGGTCTCTACAACGAAAAGTCACTTGCCAGTTGGCGCAAAGTACCCATTAGCATGTCCTTTTGCAGTGCGTGCACATTGAACATAAGTTGCAGTGCTAATGAGCCAGCAAAATACAACCTCGGGTTTAGCTTTATGGCTGAACGCATGTATGGTAAACTTTATTGCGGTTTCTGTGAGAATCCGTAACCCTCACCAACTAAAATTTTCTTACTTCGTGGTTTATGATATTCCAAATTGCTGATCATGGCTGATAGTGTTTATGGCAGTCGGGGTTACCCAGCGTGACTGCACTAGTATACGGACCTGTTATGCTGCTAACAAGCCCGTCAGGATTTGTGGCGGCGTGTACAAGTCATTTTCAAAGACACCTCTTTTGCAGTACAAACGTCTTCGTTTGAATTATTGCGATAGTAGAAGTTGCTCTAACTAGGTATTTACTATTTCTAAAATATCTGTTTAACTGTGTTTATTTGCTACCCGGATAGCTTAATGTACTTTTCTTCTATGATGTATGCCTGATTATAACTGTGAATGCCGAAACTAAAATACATTTTATTTATGTAAGTTTCCTCTTATTGGGCTAATCAGGATTTTTAACATCTGAATTTTGTGTTATTACCAATGTTGTATGTTTTTATTCGCAATGTTTGGAAGGCGACTGCGTCTTTATTGTCAAGCAACATTCAACACTTTCCTGTCGAAAATTCGGCATGTAATCATACAACGGATGTCTCTTTGAAGAACCAAATTTTTACTATTTCAGATGGTACAAAGTTCATAGGAATTCTGAGCAAAGTTTTCATTTTTTTAAATTTCTTATTTGAATGAATTTGAATAAAGTTTTGTTATGTAGTCCGTGAAGGTGCAATCTTTGACTCTCAATGTCGTTTGGTTGCAAAGCCCAAAACGTTCTTCGGTTGATTTGACGATTGCATACCGAATTTTCGATAGGAAAGTGTTAAATGTCGTCTGATGTTAAAGTCATCGAGATGTGAATAAAAATCGTATTGTAAGGGGGAAAAAATTTAAGTTTTTTAAAAATCCTGATTGTCCAAAATAAGAAAATTACAAAAATAAAAGAATTATTATCGACAATCACAATAACTTACAAAATACATTTTAATTAGGAATTTACACTCTACCTTTTACCACTCTCCCTCTAGCTGAACCAAAACTTGCAAACTACGGAAAGTGTCTCTTGAATGGAAGTGGTTCAGGAATGTTCTTATGAACGTTAAAAAAATACATTTTGTGGACGTTCCTTTGTACTCTTCGCCTCTGATGTGTAGAGTCAAAATCAGCAGCATATCTATTTTAATAGCATTTTCCAGGGAAACTAAGGGCATTTTTGGTCATATGCTTCGATATTATTTGCACCTTGGTGTCAACAAAGACGTTACCAGAAGTTATGATCAGGAATGAGTTCAGGTTTATTGTGTATATTGACATAAAATAATTCCATAATAATAATATATTGACATAATAAATTCCGAAATATATTTAGAGCACATTCCAACGGCATGTTCATAAACTGAACCTATAAAAAATGTATCGATAAATACACGGCTCCAAAGTTTTTACTAATATAAATTTCCTTTTTCCTCGAAAACGATTTGTACATACTTAAAACCTCAATTATCCGAGTTGGATTGTCCCTGGAGCCAAGCAACAATTTCGAGATTCCGTTCCTCGAGGTAAGCAGACGTGAATCATCCGCGACAAAACCGGCGGTCGTACAACTGGCACGAATCTCGGGCGCAGTCCATTCTGTGGTCCGGACAGGTCAGTGAGACGGAGGTCCGTCGCGTTGAGGAAGATTTACCGCCTGGCAGACTTGAGTGATGGCGGCGGCCGGCGGCCGGCGGCCGGCGGCGGCGGCGACTGCAGAGTAAGAAGCGGCGTGCGTGGCCAGCTGACCGTAACGGTCGCAGGGTCGACACCCGCGCCGTCACACACGCGTGACGCCGCGGCGCGTCGTTACGCACAAGTGTCGTGTTCTTCGGAGGAGACGATGACGGCGAGTTTTACGATTGTGTGGGTTGAAGTAATGAGATCAATACCCACATCTAGGTGAGTATTATTAAAAGCGACGAGGGAAATAACTCAGTTTGTCAACAAAAAAAAAAAAGAAAAAGAAAAAGTTTCTTATTAACAGTAAATACTGGAGAAAATACGCATATGAAGCATGGCGCTCGCCACGCCATCTTCTCCCATCTCCAGATATTATATTGTAAGATCTTCTATGACTCGTTAATCTACAGAGGGCCCTGGAAGTGGGGAAAAGGAATGCGAAAATGGCTAATGGACAGGAGAGGTATTCCTGCAGTACACAGTACAAAGGGTAAATAAATTCAAAAGAGTTTCTTGAGATTTTTTTAGAATCGGAAAATATGCGATAAATATTCTGAATAGAAGAAAGTCCCAGCAATTTGGAGTAATACCAATACACCCCCCGTTTGGAATAATCCCTTATTTGGGCTTACTGAACACACTCTCACAGACAGTCATTTAAAATACTTCACGCTGAATCTTTTTCTGATGAAACTTTTGCATTCAACTGTGAGTGCCTTATTGTTCTATGTGAACGAAGTTGCGATTTCAACCAGCTTGTTCTGAAGTCCAGAAAAGTATTTCGAACAAAACGCAATCATTTTCGTTGAAATCTAGTTCTCCTTTCGATTCCAAAATATAACTGAAATAAACTAAAAAATATCAATACGGATGACACAAAGAAAAATGGTCGGAAATGTTGACCCCCAAAATGCGCAAAATGCCGGCTCAGTCAGAGCTGCAGTCGAGGATGAAGTCATGATCCTTTTTGTGGATATTCAGAAACTACTTATGACTACTTATGGCACTACTTATGGTGTAAGGCTATGAATACAACAATATACATATACCGTCTGGCCTGTAAGCACCAACGAAGCATATTGACCCGTCATGGACTTGGAGTGAGAGACATTCAGTACTCGTGAACAAATACGGATTCGACTTTACGTCGGACAAAGCTTTCCGATGCCTTAAAATATGGAGTCCCCTAAGCGGCTAGAAATATGTACTTGAATTTTGTTTCTCAGATAAAAACAAATCTCATAAATACTTTCCATTCAAGCCTCTTCATTATCGAAATTTTTTAATTTTGTTGACACATTACGTTTCCTAAATTCTTGCGTCCTTGTTTTCCCTTATGAGGTTCCCCATTCTATCGCGATTAAAAATGATAAAATATTTTTATATAATATATACTTCTATTTATATTCTATATATAAATAGAATTATGTAATATATATATATATATATATATATATATATATATATATAATTCTATTTTTATTATTTTTAATCCTTGAGCATAAAAATCGAGATTCAGCTACTTGAAATATATCAGTTCAAGATTTGTAAGAATTAATCAAGCCCTCATTTAACCGGATAATGAGGATTCCACTGTATTCCTCAGGTACCTCCGTATCAAGCCGTATTTTTAGTCACAGCATGACTCATTTGGCCCTGCGCTAACCGGGCTAAAACTCGTTCACCGTATTAGGACTCCCTCCTGCCCTTGTGTGGCGCCCTGACCTGCCTCCGCCTCCAGGAACCCCCCGGCGCGTGTGGGCCGGCGACGAAGGGTCTTGAGAACCCGGAGCCGGCGTTTGACGTCACTTCCGAGTCCCGCCGCGCCCCGCCCCGCCCCCCTAGTCGCGCCGCGCCGCGTTGAGGCGCAAGAAACGCGGCGACCGCCGCTGCCGCCAGTGTTTTGCGGCGGTCCGGGGGGAGGGGCGGGTCTCCGCGAGCCCGCGCATCCGGGAGCTTGGGTTCGACACCCGCCACCCGCTGACCCGGAAGGGTCCCGGAGGCGACGCAACGTGGCGGCGGCGCGGAGGACGGCTGGCCTCGGGTGGGCGGGTCGGTTTGCGCCCCGGATCCGGTTTCGATTCCCGCCACCGTGGGATGTGGCATGGAAGACGGACGCGACTATCGGGAGCCGCGGGCGATCGAAGGGTCTTGGAATGGCTTCAATTTTTTTGGTTTGTTTTTTTCCTTCGGGTCAGGAGATCAAACTTTGAACTAATCTCTTTCAATTTACCGATGCTTTAACTTATATTTATATGCTCAATAATTAGAAATGAATAAAATATGTATTACGTGCATGTACGTATGTATGTGTATGTATATGCACGTATGTATGAATGTGTACGCACATATGAATGTACCGTATATGTAATTACATATGTACACCTACGTATGTGTACATGTTATACTTATGTGTACATGTTGAAAGTGAAATATATAAAGTTACTGGTGCAAGGCTAAAATGACTTCTCATTCTTTGTGATCCTCATAATGTCCATCTTCGTTGAATAGTAGATGATGGAGACAACCTAATTTGAATGACAGTCTCGTGAAAGGGGAGGTGTTCGTAAAGCCAACTTCAATCGCTCTGCCTCCTCTATAAATTTCATATGTATTGACCTGAATTTCAACTTCAGGGCCTAAAAGTGGAAGGTGAGAGGTCAGACCACCGTGCCACGAGTTGCGCTAAATGTTTTCTGTATTCTAACACACTTTCAGTATTCTAATTTTTCTTTTTTTTCTCAAGCTCCAAATCGGCTGATTTTTGTTCAGAGTCCCAGGTCCTGAGAATGCGCTACCGAAGGTGATGGATTCACCAGCTTCATAGCTGGATCGTGTTCAGTCGTTGTCTGTAGGAGAATTCTAGCGGTCGGTGGCTGTGATCGGTAGTTATCCGAGGATTTTTCAATTAATATCAGGCGAATACCGGATCATATGTAAATAAACTGACCATGGAGAGCGTGCGATCTTTCTTTCCATTTCCGTTATATCCTCTCCCCTTACACAACATACACGACATGTGAGGCATGTATTATACACTACCACACATATTCCGGCTGGAGCGGTGCCTATCTAGGGTGATATATCTGGAAGAAAAAATACTCTGCAAGCCGACGTTGAAGGTCGGCGTCAAATCTCACCATCAAGCAGGGAAAGAAATACCGAAACCTCCCGGGTAACTTACACTACACTAACGGAACTAATGACCACTAAAGTTAACGTGCCCGGAAACGCCAAATAATCAATCAATGACGCTCCAAATTTCTCCATGTGTTAAGGCCTAATATTCGCGTAGTCGGTATTCTTCTGAAAACGTGTCGAGATCAGCGAGGGATGGGTCATAAATGGAAGGGCAATTCCACCCGTTCCCGACAGCAAGGTGTGGAGTCAGGATGGCGAAGGAAGGTGTCACGTGTCCCATTCTTTTAATTTTCTGCCCGGACATTCGCGTGGAATAATAATTGATGAGACGAGACGATGGTAACGCCAAATCAGAGCAATCGGTCCAAGGATTTCTTATGTAGACAGTGGACTCGTGAGGCCCGAAACTACATCTCCATCAGGACCTCTCGGAGAACGAAGTTCGGGTGCGGGCTCAAAACTAACGACCCTAACGCACCGAAACTATTTACTAGCGATTTTAAATATTTTAATGGAAGATATTTTGATGTTCAGTAAAATAAATTTTATCTTCCATCTCTAATCGTGTATCGTTTCGTATTCGAATTATTAATACTTACGACTTAACAGTATCGACGTATTAACATTTACTTTATTCTGACATTCACTGACAAAACAAATACGCGATAGTTTAAGAACAAGTTTCAAGAATTATCTCAAGAAATCTCTATAAGTATTCTTGGGTGAACAATTTAGTAATTGTAATGTTTTAAAACCTCTGTTATCACGGAGTACATATATTAAAATATTAAGTACATTATTTATTTCGCGAATAATTTGAGATTCCTTTCAATTTGTGGTTTTTGATTTATCGACTTTCTAGTTTTCTTTGTCGACTAAATCATACATATGTATAAACTGACCATCCAGTTTTAGGTTCATGTAACTAAATTATAATTTATTTACTACGGAACTGAATCAAACTAGAAAACAAATCATTCGAGAAATAGTCCCTCCTATCTTAAGCAATTTCTTTCAGTATGAAATTTGAGTAGAACTTCATTTGGTGTTACAAGAGTTACCGATTACAAAAAATATCGTTAATTTATATAACCTTAGATGTATTTATGATTGTCAGCCACCTCCCTTTTCTTAATCTGCAAATTAGTTTTCCCTCCCTCCACATCTCCTGAAAACGATCTTGAAAGGATGTCACTGTCGGAAGCGAATCAAAGACCACAAATTTATAGGGAAACTTTGATTACAGAACGTCACATGCAGTCTTGGACACCTAAATAATCGTCGTGGTGATGAAGAAAATCATTTTTCATGGATATGCATGACGCGAAATAAATTTCGTTCCAGACCGTAAAGAATAATGATTGCTATGAACCACTATGTAAACAGTATCATGATACTGTTGGGAAAACAAATAAGGAAGTGGTATAATCATGACAACTAGTTCGTAAACATTAACATGTACATAATTCATCTGGCCATGCCAACTCGTTTGGGCTTCACAGAAACGTCTTTCTCACACGCAATTGAGAACGTAGACACAATGGAACAAAAGCGATCTTCACAGCATTAGAACGATTCAATGGAGCGAATGCCTTTCGTATAAGCATCTGACGTAAAATAGTTACATTTGTAAATAACAATTCATGAAGTATTCAATGATAGTATTTAATTTTCCGCGGAGGCTTACAAGGATTGGAGATCGTTGAAAGCTGGGTGTTCTCTGCAATTACGCAAAACATTCCAACGTTTATTTTCAAATTGTATTCCTTCATTTATTACGATTACATAATTTAAGATGTATTTTTTGGACTTTTTAAGTATTCTGGTGAAGTAATTGTGAAGTCCGATATCTCTTTAAACAACGATTGATCCAAATTAATATGGAAATTTCCAAAAATGTTGTAACTCGAACATTTAAATAAAGGTTTAATTCCAGTGCATTTAACAGAGTTAAAGTAATAAATATTAGTAACTAATTGACTTAAATGGGTTAAATATAAACGAATAATTTTTGCAGTAAAAAATTCTTTAAAAAGTATATAATCGAATGTGCTTCGATGTACCAACCCACGATATAGAAATAATAATGATAATAATAATAATAATAATAATAATAATAATAATAATAATAATAATAATGTCAGCTAAATATTTTCAAATGTCGTACACGCGGAAAAATAAAATGTAATACTGTGAATTGAATTATATCTTATTAGTTTTATTACCGTTAAAATACGCGAAAATGCACTTTTTTTTATAAAAAAAAAAGAAGGTTGTGTTAACGGTAGCTATTGAGAGGGCTCACCCATATTTGAAAGAGAACCTCTTCTAAATCTTCTTTCTTTGTGTAACTATACAATAACTTGCCACGAAAGAAAGGAAAATCCTCTTACGAAACACGAAGCCCAGCGGTCTGTCTCGAGGGCCGCTGTGTCGCCGCACCGAGCGACGCAGAGCCGTGCTGCGCGGTGGGCCACGGGGCGGGAGAAGGGGGCGCGACCCGCGCGCTTAAGACGGAGCTTAAAAGGAGCAGGGGCTAAACAATGCGCCGTCAGCACCGGTAGAGATCTGTTCTGGTATTTTGTTCATAAAAGGCCCATATATGTCCAGGTACTCTCATGTAGGTCCGTATATACTTAAAGATGCCCGTATAGGCATATGTATGCTTCAAGCTATTTGGCCTAGCTCATAGTTTCTGTTTATGTGGTTTATATTTGTAATTTATGGTCTAATAAATAAATAAATAAGTAAATAAATAAGTAAATAAATAAATAATTCTTCGAATTATCAGTCCGTTTTCCCATACGTTTTGAATGTGTCGTGTAACTATATACCGTGTATATTAAATGATGTATATTATGTAAGAAGAGCATCATAAACCGTACTACTCAATGAAAGCTCTCGCTCTTCGTAAATGTCAGAAAGGATTAGAGCAGGATAAAGACCAGCCACACTTCGACAAAAAACGACATATTAACAATATTAATATTCAGGAGTAGCGGAGAATTTGGGTGGCTGGTGCGGCTTATCGTGTAACTGCTCCATGTCATTCATACCTGTTCATTGATGGCTTAGTGCACAAGCATTGTACGTCCTCTCATGGTCATTTTTGAGTAAATGTCATTTTCGGACCTCTCATTCATATCTACGAACTGAACAATCATTGTATGTGAGACCACGAAAGACGAATCATGGTTTTTTGCCAGAAAGTAAACTTTGTTGCTCCATTAGAAGCTAAATCTTTACAAACTTTGAAGTTTGGTTTTCTTGAAAGTCGGATTTTTGGAATTACAAAATATGCGCACTAAGTCATCAATTTATCCACCAGTTTAATCTTAGATCTATTTTATCTTCAAATGTCTTTGTAAAAACAATTCGAACACTTTACCTCTGGTTACACATGACAACTGACGTCATAGAGTATTTCTAAAGTGTAGATCCTCATCCAAAATTGCTGTGACTTCCTTGAAGACTCTAATAAAATATGCATTGGAAGTTAAATATAAAGTGTTGTGTAACATGAAAGCGGGATAAAGAGGTCAATAATTATTTTCCAGAAGTCTGTCCGCTATCGTCCCCTCCGAAAATGAGCATAAAACAGAATTCTCTTATGTTCTCTGGTTGTTTGAATAAATTGGTCATGGATATGGAAAAAGCCATGCATTGGAAAAAGCCATAAAAATTGCCCATGGATATGTTGCAGCTAATGTTCAAACTATGGCTAATGGCAGAAATAGCTGGTTAATTCGCACATTAACCATACGTAGGGATAACCCTATGAATTACGATGAACGAATCATTTCGGATGTCATCCGTGTAATGCCAGTATTAGCTTCAGGGCGGTGGCTAATATAAAGTGACAGACGGGGTGTGAGGTGTCCTGAGTGTTTGCCAGAAGTATTTTGGCATGAAAAATGCGTTGTAAATTATGCGATGGCCGAACTCAAGGTTGTTTTATGTAAATCGCGTAGGTTGAAGACAGGGAGCCTCGTCGTCCTAATTGGAAAATTCGCAAAGAAACGTCAGTTAAGGTATATAGTGAGGCGTAGAGAAAGGTCTGTAATATCTTTCCTCCAAGAGTGATGTTAGATTAGGTGAAGTAAGGTGATATTGTGTAAATAAAAACTTACGATTGACACAGTGGAACTCACTAAATACTTTGTCGTATTGGCTTCAAAAATTTCTCAACAACAGTCTGATCCTTGTTTATCATATGACTGCTATCCTTCGTCGCCGTAACATACTTATCCTACCCCTTCCTGTGCCGGGTAATGTCAACTTTATGCGGCTGAAGTTCGAACTATGCCTCGAAACCGTTTCTACTTCGAACTTTATTCACCCATTTTGAAATAAAGTAAACAACAACAAACAAATTCGTAAATTCGTGAGATAGACTTGGAAATTTAGTCATATACAAAATTTAGTCGTACAATAATGTTTCCAACTATTTAATGGAAATTTTACTTTTATTGTTAAATAATATATTATGTATTCTCAAATATTATATAACAATGTTTTACCTTGCATCATTGTGATGCATAATGTAGCTCAATGTTATATCACAGTGTCATGTAGCTTGCCTTTGAAATGATTTGTTTAATTTGCGTGATGTGAAAGACTCCAAGAGCACTGTGAGTTGATGGGTTTGCATCCAATTCCCCAACATCGCTGTAGCGCAATCTGTAAGTAAGAAGAGAGTATTGTTTCATTGTTATCTTTAATGTATGCAAAATACCCGGAGGCATTTTGTACAGCTCTCGGGAAAGAGATTTTGAGGGCCGCGACTCGGAAGATTTTAGTTAATAAACTGCAAATACTGCACTTTTTGTAAGCCCAGCCGAAACGTGATCTACAGAAGTCACGAATTGTTAGAATCTGTGTAAAACTTGCGTAGACATAGTAGAGGACTGAACCGAGACTCTGACGTCGTGGATTGCTTGATGTTTCCCGGCACGACAAATGCTATGGTCATTATTCCCGGTAGTATCATGAATGTTTTATCACCGTAGGAGACGGTGTTCTTCCGCTGAATGAAGAACCTGTAGTGCATGTTAAGTGTAAGTGTGCGTGAATGAGGAGAGGGTGGGACGAGGGAGAGGAAGGAAAGATCGCGCGCAGTGTATGGCCCGTTTGCTAGTGTATTGCTCCCGGTATTTGCCTTGTAAAGATGTGAGGAACCACAGAAAACTACTGATCTTAGCAGTCAGCCGATAGAGTTCCCCCCTAAGACCCCGATTCTCCCCATAGACAGCGGTTGAATTAGACATAGTTGAATAAGTAGTGTCGAAAATCCGTCACCAACGAGACTCGAACCACCCGGAGATGTGGCTCAGTGCATCAACTGATGTCACTGCAGTGTCTCTGACCGGGAGGTTCTAG
This sequence comes from Teleogryllus occipitalis, assembly GCA_011170035.1. Classification (NCBI taxonomy): domain Eukaryota; kingdom Metazoa; phylum Arthropoda; class Insecta; order Orthoptera; family Gryllidae; genus Teleogryllus; species Teleogryllus occipitalis. The sequence goes on along the minus strand of BLKR01005979.1, from coordinate 55,248 downwards.
GTTGGAGTCCGACGGCGGCAAGGAAAGATTTTCGACACTAGCTTGTCAGCTAGGTCGAATTCAGTCGCTGTCTGGAGGAGAATTCTAGCGGTCTGCACTGATCGGTAAAGTTCCGTGGTTTCTCCGATCAACAGCAGGCGAAAGTCGGAGCAGTACCTTAACAAACGGGTCACGGACCGCGCGCGATCTTTCCTTCCTCTTCCTTGTCCTATCTTCACCCCATATTTACACACTTAAACTAACATGTGCTACACTACCACACATGCCGGGAGATGGGACGGTTCCTCGCTGGTGGGAGACACCTGGTTGAGGGAAACCCCGCTAGCCGACGGTAGGTCGGCGCCGGATCTCACCATCTAGCAGGGAAAGATGACCGCCACCGGCCGCTGAAAATCATGCACTACACTTACGAGACGAATGACCTCTGTAGTTGACGCGCTTGGAATCACGAATAACCAACCAAATAACGAGACTCGAACCCTAGGGCTTCCCGGTCATAGACCGCGGCAATGCTGGCTCTGAGCTACACCCAGCCGGTCCGACGGCGCGGACGCTGGATGCCGAAGGTGGCGGCCGCGGCGCGACCAGACATAAACAAACCACGCCCCGTCGCCTGCCGCCCACCCGCGTGACGCGGCGAGTTACCTGGCGCGCGCTCAAACGGCGCCTGCTTCAATAGGCGGCACTGCGTCAGTGCCCCGAGTGCCGCGTCGCTCGTCACCTCTCCCCGCTGCGAACCGCTCCACACGGGGTCTCCCCGCTGCCTTCCCGCATCCCCCGCTTCGGGCGGGTATATCCTGTGAGTCCCCGCTCCCGTCCAACATTTCCGCGCGCCATCCCACGTCTCCAGCTCCAACACGTGACTATCCGATCGCTCCTGCCCTGTTCCACCAGTGGCGTCTCCTCACTGTGGACCTAGGTCGTTGGTACTGAAGAAAAGCGTTAACCCCCTCACTACTCATTTCGCTGACATAATTAGAGTGAAATTGAATTATGTAAACAAAATCCTTATTTTCTTTAAATTATGTTGGAAGAATGAGGGGAAAATAGTCGCAAAATAACGAGAATGTTGTATTTTCTGTTGAAAAGATGGGAATAATACATTTCATAGTATTTAAAAAGACATGCTCGACGCTTTTCCAATTCTTCGGTTCCCGTTTTAAAAATTAGAATCTGAAATATCAGGTTAGGACACGCTCGCTGATTACTCAATTACTTATTTCTCTCCTTCATACGAAAGGAAAGCAATTACTCCACTTTCCTTGTCAAAAATTAACACTAGTAATTTCATGAGTATCGCTAAAGGCTGCAAAGCGCAACGAAGAATATCAAAATCACGTACGCTCGTTCTCCGGCAGACTGTTAAAAAGAGATCCAACGCCTTGGCACGCTTTGTCCTTGAGTGGGGAGACGTCGCGCGCATGCGCTGCCGCCTCCCGATTCGGCCTGAAAACGTTGGAGGCAATCGCCAACGGCCTGAGCTACGCTCGCTCTCTGCCTGCGTTGCATGGGCGCGCTGATGCCGATCTATGCCGCTTATCGCACGGAGAGCGAATAAATGTAATAAATCTCAATAAATTCAAAGGATAAAAATTACTTTTTTTATTTCTTTGGGCGTTGTCACACGACTTGCACAACCAAAGAAAACGCCACTGTGTACCACCCGAATCGCACAGCACACCTCACGCTCCAACCCATGACTGTCCGATCGCTCTTTCCCTGAAACACCCGCTTCATGCAGCTCTATCTCGTGAGTCCCCGCTCCCATCCGATATTTCCGCGTGTCTTTCCCAGGTCTCCAGCTACAACCCGAGACTCTCCGATCGCTCCTGCCCCTTACCATCCGCCCCACCAGACCCCGCTCCACCCGGTAGACTTTGCATGAGGAATTTGTGCGCATGCCCGACGTCATAATGGTGGGAAACGTTAACACTGCATACCGTCTCGAAAACATCGACTTTCAAGATATACGCCTTTGGCTCCAAAAAATACATTCGCATTTCGTGTAAGAAAGCACACAAGAAATCAAATGTAACAAATTACTAATGCAGCCATAGAAAGTTTCTGAACGATTACATTCCTTAGTTGGCATTAGGCTACCCGATGTTTTCTGAACAGCGAAAGTATGTGTAGATGGCTTGACTATAAAATCTGACGTGTAGATCGTCGCTTCCTCCTCAATGACACCCTCACATCCAGGCAATTATTATTCACTACAGTTACGGGATTAATAACCACAGCAGTTGATGTTCCCGGGATCAATCAGTGAATCAATCAAGAGTGTCGGCTCCGCACTGTAAGTCTCCGCTCCGCTCTGCATCATTATGTGTCTCCTCGCGCTACCCTCTGCCACCCAACTTTATTCAGAGACTCCCCGCTTCAGCGCAGAACTCCTCGCTTTACTCCGGGATTTCCCACTCCACTTCGGGACTCCCCTCTTCACCTCGGGACTCCTCTCTTCACGTGAGGATTCCCCGCTCCATCAAGGGACTCGCCTCTTTACCTGACTCTCCTACCCATCTCGTATCCCCACTATAAGCCGTGTCCCTTCATTTCACCGTGGGACTCCCAATTCTTCTTTGTTCCTCTCCCGTCCAGCCTCTTTCATCCCACTCCATCCCGTGTCTCTTCGCTGCACACTTTCCTCCGCTCTCCAACCTGTCTTCCCTCTTCATTTCGTGCGTCACCGCTCCGTCCTACATAGCGGCTGAGGTGGGTCAATTGATGTCACTGCAGACGCTCTGACCAGGAGGGCCTAGGGTTCGAGTCCCGACGATGGCAGGTTTTTTTGACTCTAGCTAACATAACTAGGTTGAATTCAGGTGGTGTCTGCGGGAAAGTCTAGCGATTGGCTGCTCTGATCGGTAGTTTTTCGTGGTTTCCCCGATCAATACCAGGCGAATGCCGGAACAGTACCCTACCAAACGGGCCACGACCCGTGCGCTTCCTCTTCCTAGACCTATCCTCACTCCCTTACTTACATGCACTTTCAGTTACATGCATTACTCTACCTCACATGCTGGGAGGCCAGTAGGGTGTTTAAGAGCTTGTCCCGACTGGGGCGTTGCCACGCTGATGGGAGATTTCTGGTTGAGGAAATCCTCGCAATCCTATGTTGGTCTGAGCCGAATCTCACCATCAAACGAGTGAAGATCACCACCCTCTCCCACGATAAAATCATGCACTACACTTACAGGACTAATGACCTGATCAGTTGACGTGCCTAGAATCACTAATCAATCAATGCGTCCGACAATTCTTTGCAATACCCAGAATCCCCTCGAACTTCTCTTTCTTTCGCCTGTCCCCCTCTCCGTCGCATGCGTCCTTGAGACATCTGTTTCCGAATTACCTCTCACCACTCCAACCCTCTCACTCTTCTACTCTCCACTCCACCTCCATCCAGGGCCCGCCCCGCGTCGACGTTTGTTTATTTACGTATCGCTTCGTGGAGACTCTTCAGTTATTAATTCTTCCTTTGTGTGCCCCTGTCACTTCGCAACTGCTTGCTAGACGAGCATTGTACGTTCTGTATTCGAGACGTGCCCGTCTCGGCAATAGCTTGTCAGGCGCAGACAAGACACCTGGGAATAAGAATGTGGGATGTAAGAATAGTATGGTTCTGCGCATCAATAAAATTACCGAATGAATGGAATGATGTGGCAGATTCGTATTAGATATTCTCGTACGTATTTAAACCGGTTTAGATGGCTCAGGGCATCAATTGATGTCACTTCAATGCCTCGGACCAGGAGTTCCTAGGGGTCAACCGTGATAGGATATTCACCACTAGCTAGTTAGCTAGGTCGAATTCAGCCGCTGCCTGGGAGGAGAATTCTAGCGGCCAGCTGCTCTGATCGGTAGTTTTCCGTGGTGTCTTCGAGTACCCTAACAAACAGGTCCCGGTCCTCGCGCGATCTTTCCTTCTTCTACCTGGTGCTATCCTCACCTCTTACATACACGCACTTACACCTACATGCACTATACTACCACATTTGTCGGGGTATTAGAACTTGTTCTGGCTGTGGCAGTTCCTGCTGGAGGAAGATGCCTGATTGTGGGAAAACCCCGCGATCTGAAGTCTTGGTCGGCGCCGAATTTCACCATCCCACAAAGGAAAATCATTACTAACTTCCGCGACGAAACATACATTACACTTACGGGACTAATTACCTCAGCAGTTGACGCGCCCGAAATCATTCAAATTGTCAATAGTCAATCAATAATAACAACAAATAATCAGTCAAATGATCAATCAAAATGTCAATCAATCAATCAATTAGTCAATTTGATTGACTAATCAATCAAATCGTATATATTTTATATATGTACATACTAGAACTGAATATGATATAACTAATTAAATAGAGAAGTCCTGGTTATTGAATTTAGACTGAAACTATTAAATAATTAAAAACATTCTAACCTATGTCTAAAGCTCGAAACATAGTTTTGAACCTATGTTAATACGAATACTCAATGTAAAATACGCATTCCTCGCACCATTATGAGCGGATCGCCTATACAGATCACTGAGCGGCATCTTACAGTTCACTGAGCTGTAAAATTCCACGTGATTTGTTAATTAAACGCGTCACTGAATCTTGTTCACTGCCACTTTATTCATTTGTGGAGAAAAGAATATTTCGTTAAGTTATAATATATTCCGTTTTGAATGTGACTCATTGGACGAAAACTTACCATTGATGCTATAAAAAGTTGACGTTGGATCTCAGCCTCCACCTAGGGAAAGTAATGCCATTTCCTGTGAAAAAATGCATTTAACTTTCGGGTCTAATGACCATAGCAATGAACGCGCCAGGAATCACGAAACAATTTATCAATCATAGGAAAGTTGGATAATATGTATTTTGACAGTCTATCACTTGATTTTACGCTTCGCTGCCATCATTTACAAACCATACACACACACACACACACACACACACACACACACACACACACACAAACAAACACAAACTCATACACACGCATACACACACACCGCCTCGATATTAGAAGTCTGTTTTGACACATCTCCCAACGGTTTCTTTCCCCTTACAAACCTTCGAGCTCTGTCGTGAGGTTCTCTCCCACCACCGGAGCGCCCATCGCCACATGGCCCTCTGCCGCGGCGCTCCCAAATCGTTCACGCCCCGCGCTCACCGCCCGCGGGTTCCGCTCCGGCTGCTCTGACAAACGAGCGCGGCCGGGCGGTGGCCCGCTGCGGCGCCCGCCCGTCCGCCCGCCCGCCCGATAACCCCTGCGGGACACCACTCCGCCCCCGCCCCAGTCGTTGCCTCTGCACCAACTATGCCCCGCCATCCCCGCGCCACCAAGCCCCGCCACTCCTCGCCTCGCCCCGCCCCGCCTCTCCCCGCCACGTCCCATCACGCCACGCCCTGCCACGTCCCACCACTCCTCGCCATTCCCCGCCCGCCCTGCTACGCATCGCTGCGTCGCGCCCCGCCCCGTCACACCTCGCCCCGACAAACCTCTCCCCGCCCGCCACGCCACGCCCCTCCTACCACATCCCGCCACACCCAGTCATCCCCGCCACATATCATCCCCGCCCAGTCATCCCCGCCCAGTCATCCCCGCCCCAGTCACCCCCACATGCCACGCGCCGTTCCGCCCACCCCACTTCGCCCCACCTCGCTCCATTAAAAATATATTGTTCCCGAACAGCGAATAAACCTCTTTACAAGTTTGAAATGGAAAGGGTTATAAATAATAGAAAAAAAAGATAGAAAACAATGTTTACAATATCTTTATGTGCAATATTTATATTTGTACATTCGTATATCGCTCCATTTCACATGGCCCCACCTGGCTCCGCTCTGCTTCTTTCCTTTCCATTCGCCCCACCTTCAAGTCTTCTCCTTGCTTTGTCCCACCCCGCTTCTACCAAACTCACACCGCTCTGGCTCGGCCCGCCACACCTCTACCCGCTTCACTCCACACCTCACCGCTTTGCATAGCACCGATCCACCTCGCTCCATTTCACTCCACTTTGACCCGCCTCGCTCCCATCTCTTCTCCCGTCCCGTTACTTTCCGTCCCCTTGCAGTCCACTCTTCACCCCGCTCCTCCGTGCCCTGCTTCGTCCCGCCCCATTCCACCCCACCCTATTCCAGCTTTGCCCCGCCTTGTCCAGCATGGCGTGCCCGCCGTTTTACACTTAATCTCTTTTGCTTTCCCTAACTCGAACCCACCCTATCCTGGCTTACGGCGACTGCTTTCTTCCCCATCCCCCTCTTTACATTTCCGATCTTGCGTTCAGTCTCGTGCCTCTGTCACGGCTTCCTGATTCCCTCTTCCTCCGTTGCTTCTCGACCGTTAGGGGTAGCTCAGTGCATCAACTGATGTCACTGCAGCGCCTCTGACCGGGAGGTCCTAGGTTCGAGTCATGACGGCGGCAGGATTTTCGACACTAGCTTTTCAGCTAGGTCGAATTCAGGCGCTGTCTGGAGGAGAATTCTAGCGGGCGGCTGCTCTGATCGGTAGTTTTCCGTGGTTTCTCCGACCAACATCAGGCGAATGCCGGAGCAATACCGTACCAAACGGGCCACGGCCAGCGCTCGATCTTTTCTTCCTCTTCCTTGTCCTATCCTCTCCTCTTATACACACACTTACACTAACATGCACCACACTATCACATAAACCGGTCGGGAGCTTAGAGCTTGTGCCGGCTGGGTCGGTGCCCCGCTGGTGGGAGAGTCCAGGTTAGGGGGAAACCCCACTAGCCGACGGTAGGTCGGTGCCGGATCTCGCCATCCAGCGGGGGAAGATAACCCCATCTCCCGAGAAAAACATGCACTACACTACACTAACAGGACTAATGACCGAAGCAGTTGACGTGCCCGGAAACACGAAAAAATCAATCAATCAATCCATTGCTTCTCTACCCCTCATTACCCTCATCCCCTTATTGAGCCCCGCCCCTTTTCCCTGAGAGGCGCGGAGAGGACCCTTGAGGCATAGACTAAAGAAGTATAAATCTTCACTCTATGCCTGAGGTGTGGCACGCCGAAGGGCGAGGAGAGGAGCGAAGAGATACGAGGCGCAGCGGGAAGGTGTGGGGCGGAGGACGGTGCGAGGAGACGTGGGGCGGAGTGGGGAGGCGCGTGGCTCGTCCCTCACTCCCCCTCCTCCGACTCGCCGGCACCCGGGCGGGGCTCCGGGCTCCGGGCACGCGCCGGCCCTAGTGGCCCCGCCCCATTTGATGGTTCGCTGGAATGCTCCGATACAATTGCTGAGACGTAGAACAAACACCACTCTACAGAATTAGTGGAACGTGTGGGCGTGTTATCACTGAATATCGGGCTCGAAATGGGACGGTGAAGTCGGGCTGGCTTGCTGGGGCTAAGAAGTTGGGCTCGCTCCAGAAAAAAATTCAAATGGATTCCTTCTCAAAATTGGGCAGAATATCGAACATGCTTCCAGTATATATTAATTTTCTCTTTATTTTGAATAATTATTAAATTTATTTTCTTTTGCAGATATAATATTGATTCAGTTTATGAAATTATCACTTATTATCACGTATACATGTTACTATTGACTTTTTATTTAGAATGATTTCAAGATTTTTTCGAAATTTTGGAGAGTCAAAACCATTTTTCTCAATGTATCATGAACGTATGGACATTGAATTTCTACCTTTTTGATATTCATTGCAAACAATAACCTATGCAGGATATTGATTCTTTGAATCAAAACACACTTTGCGACCGACCTTCATCCGTTTTTTGTCTTCATTTTTTTATATTAATAGTATGTACTACGCATTTACGTTTACACAGCAGTATGTAAGTCTACATAATCATCCACATGCTATTGAAATAAATCTATCACCTCATTTTCTCAAGATCAGATAAGACAAACCATTAGAAAAATCACTCCATTAGTGTCTGCTTTTCATGATTAATAAGTGTAATTTTCAAAAGGACAAGGTCAATTTGAATGCTGACCACAGACGTAGTATCTTAGTCACATCTTAAACATCTACTTAATATATTACAACAAACGAGAGAAATGTAAATGGGGTACTACATAAAAGGGATATGAAATGTAGTGGCAATAAAAGGTAATATTTTTCATCAGCTGCATCGCATGAATGTTAGGAAACTCCACCCCGACAACTAAACGAACATAATACACTATCTCTTCTGTTCGAGTTTACATGTTGTAAATAACGAGATCACGTATTCAGGGCTAATATGATCCACAATGGAGAATGAAGGCCAGCTGGCTAGTTGGGCGCTATCAAAAGAACCGCATTTGCGGGTCAGTCTTATCAAGAAAACCGTTGCGCCCTCTCACCTACTTTTTTTGCATCCTTATCCGCGTGAATTATATTACTAAACAGACTTTAAAGGTCAAAGAATGTATATTTGTGCTTTGAATCGTTTTTAACATAAAAGAAAAATGCGACAACGTACGTGAATAATGTATTTTAAAGTTTAAAGTAGTGTAGTAGGCGCATATTTACGATAGTAGTAGAATATATATTACGAGTTACACCATTACATAATGTAACAGAACACCGATACATTCTTTTATTTGCCATAATGTATCTTCCTGCTGTATAATTATGAATAAATTTCTACAATTATTTTTAATTCAGTGACTACGAAAACATTGACAAAATGTCTTAAATAAATTTATAGGATTAAATAATTAGATTTGAAGATAATTTAGGTAATGAATAATAGTTAGAGCAGTAAACGTAGCAAAAATAAAGATTCGGGAGAGTAGAATAGTTTATCAGAAAGCATTACTGTTTATATGTTACGCAACTGAAAGAAAACCAGAAGTAATAAGTAATTAATTGTAAAGAACTTGAATACATTGCGGAAGCGATTATTTAATTTTAGAGAGCGATTTGTAAATATCTTAACAAAGCAATGTTTGTTGCATATCATGTTTTAGTGCATGATGTCTTATTTTCTCTCTCATTTTTCTTTGTTGTTTCAAATTGATCATCTAATGTATTTTTGCGCAATGTAAAATGTCATTACTTCCGTCGTCAGTGGCGTTTCAAAGTATTGCCCGCAATGTAATACGAACAAAGATTCAGCGACTAAGGCCGGTGAGAATTTCAAACAAACGTTTAATTTAACATTCCATTTAACTTCCAAATTGAAGTAGTCATGGAATGTTGAACAGTATTTGCAATTGTTTGAAATTCATTGATAGTCGGCTGCGGCAAGTTTGAGTGAATACTAAGTATTATTTTCCATAAAACCATTGGTATTGTTGTATTGATTGCACCGTTTCGTATCGCATTTGACATCCAATTACACCTTAGTTTCTGTAGCTATTCTGATTGCAATTCTATAAGATGTAATAATTCCTAATGTTATAACACTTTCGATGAATTTTAGACTGAGTTAAAAAAATAATGTACATGAAATGCAAAACATTTGAAAGAATATTGCAACAAATTATTTTACATTCCGTGGATCTAAAGTTGTACTCGTATGTTAATATGATATTGACTGTTGTATAACAAAACATTGAGAAAATAATTCACCTAGGAGTTAGGTGTCTTATAAAAACAACCCGACTTCTCGTGTATCTTATAATGAGCAGACAAAAAGCTAATTTGTACTGGGTTAATCACGCGAAAATTAATTCGCCGACGCGTCCATTTACATCGGTCGAAGTCCATTTCACTCCAGTGAAGTGGAGAGCGCGGAGGCCCGTAGATTGCGTGCGGGGCGAGTTTAATGGCCCCTGCGCGCTCCCGAGGGCTCTCGCGAGCTCCGCGCCGCCCCGCGTCACTGCCCATCGCCCATCGCCCATTGCCCGTCCCCCGTCGCCCGGTGCCAGCGCCGCTTGTCCGCCCGCGAAATTGAGTAACTGCGCTCCCGCGGCCGCGCCACCAATTAAGCGGCGCCGCCGCAGCACCGCCCGACCTCGCCTCGCCCTCCGCGCCACGCCCCCTCGTTTTGACTCGATCCGCCGGACCTCGGATCGTCTCACCCCACTCAGCCGGTCCCGCCAGCCTCAACCACGCCCCTGCCACCCCTGCCCCGTCACTCCTATCCTCAGTCCTACCCCGCCCTGGCAGTCTCGCCTCGCCCTAACATCCCCGCCCCGCTCTGACATCCTCGCCCTGCTAGTCACGCCCGGCCACCCCCTCCCCGCCCCGTCAGCTCCGCCAACCCAACCCCACCAGACCTGCCCCGCCCCGCACTGCCAGCCCTGCCAGTCCCGCCTCGCCCGCCGCTCTTTGTCATTCCCGCGCGGCTAGCCCCGCCCCGCCAGCCCCACCCCACCAACCCCGCTCTGCCCCGCGAACCCTGCTCCGCCACGCCAACTCAGCCCGGCCCTGCCAGCCCCGCCCCGTCACCCCCACCTCCAATCCCGTCCCGCCCTGCCAATCACGCCTCGCCCTAGCAGCCCCGATAACAATCCCGCCCTAGCAATCCCGCTCTGACATCCTCGCCTTGCCAGTCACGCGCCGCCATACCTGCCTCGCAATGCCAGCCCTGCCTCGCCCTAACAGCCCCGCCGCTCTCTGCCATCCCCGCGCGGTTAGCCCTACCCAGCCAGCCCCGCCCCGCTAACCTCACCCCGCCAACCCCGCCCCGCCAACCCCGCTCCGCCAACCCCACCCCGCGAACCCTGCTCCGCCTCGCCAACTCAGCTCGGCCCGGCCAGTCCCACCCAGTCCCACCTCGATACCCCATCCCCAACCCAGTCCTGCCATCTCCGCCACGCCCTGCCCTAACACGCCCTGCCCCCTCCCACGCTGTTCCGTCCCCATCCTGCCTACCCCGCCTCGCCAGTCTCACCTGCCCTGCCAGCCTCGCTCCGCTATCCCTGACTTCCCTCCCCGCCCCGCCTGCTCCCACTCTATCACTACTCTGCCCCACTAGGTCCAGCCTCGCCGTACCTCGCCGTCTCTCCGAACCTACCTCACCTCGTCCCACCCCTTACATGTAAAAATACTAAAGCTTCCCTTATTTATGATCTTGGATGTTAATATTCCTCGTGATCATTATACAATATTTCTATTCCAAATTCGTTACGAAAGATTTCTACGGAAGTAAAGTATTTCAGGAGATTAGAGATGTATTACTTTTGCGAGGAAAATAAAAAACGAACGCGCGGCTTTGAGACCAACTTAAGATTTACCACACCTTAAAACATATTATTCGTTTTTGACGAGTACAAACCGAAACCCAAGCCTTTCTTCCAACCACTCGGCCATCCAGCCAGTATCTCATGACGCCAACTTCTCAGTTATCTCCCTGCCTGGGCAGAAGCAGTTAGCATTAGTTATGAAACCCAATTTCGCCCAGTCAGATGAACGCAGCGACAACCGACTGCCGCCGCCGCCGCCGCCGCCGCCGCCGCCGCCGCCGCCGCCGCCGCCGCCGCCACAACCGCCGCCGCCACCACAATCGCCGTCGCCGTCGCCGCCGCCGCCGCCTGCCCCCGCCGTCGCCGTCGCCGTCGCCGCCGCCGCCGCCGCCGCCGCCGCCGCCGCCGCCGCCGCAGCCGCCGCCGCCGTCACCGCCACAACCACCGCCGCCGCCGCCTGCCACCGCGTAGACACGCGCTCGTTTGTCACGGGGGGGGTGCCTGGAGCCGCCGAGAGCCTCGGCGCTGGACGCTGGGCGCCGCCGCGCACTGGGCCCGAAGCCCCAATTGACACGCCCCCTTTTCATGAAAGGGTTCGAAATATCTGGAGGAATTCTCGTTTCTAGAGTTAGACTAACGTTTTACAACGAATAGGGAACTGTAATCTAATAGTAGAAGGAGAAGGCATGTATTTAAAATTTGAACTACAGGAGGAGTAGGAAGTAAAGTTAGCTGAACAGATCAAATGTTTCGGTACAATCTTACTAGTTCTGGAAATTGCGGAAAATATGAGGATGATCGCATCAAACAGGAGGAGGAGTAATAAGAAAGTTGAATGGAGTTTATGGAGTAGAGAAATCCAAATAAGAACAAAAAAATGTTTCTGTAAGGACCTATTATTGAAAGAGTTCTTATAGTGGAGAGAGTTGGGTCTTGACGAAACGTGAGAAACCAAAATTGCGTACTATAGAAATGGACGGATTAAGCAGGAGTTGCCAAATCTCGAGAATGCTGAAAATTAGAAGTGTAGAGATTCGGGAATGGATGCAGCCGATGGAATCCGTTGGAGGAGACTAGAAAATGACGCTACAGTGGTATGGATATCTGACAACAATTTACCAAAAGAAGGTAGCGTAAGAATATCTTAGAATGGTCTTCTTTAGTGTAATTATAATGTAGAGAATCATGAGGGTAGGTCAATAAAAGTCATTTTTTTACAATGCCAATGATTCGGCCATTTATGTGGCCTGTATAAATGTACAATAAACAAAGATAAAACATACACGAGTGCAAAGGTCTTCTTTAGGAAGAATAAAACAAGAAAAGCCTCGCAAAACCTGTAATATAAGATTAATTGAAGCCATGCGACAAAGAAGATCGGACAATGATCTCTGGACAGATTTACTGAGCTGGAATGGCAAAATAAGAAGAAATCGCTGAAAATATGAAACGCCCAATCGTTTACATATTTAAGGTCACTTTTCAACTACTAAGGTCATGTAGCGACCACTGTTAAGTAACATGGGGGATAACGGTAATGGTATACGGACACACAAACATCCATGCCCGGGTGGGATTCGAATCCGCGGCCCTTCAGACACGAGGCAGCCACGGCTCTTCAGCCTTAGCGACCTAGACTATACAGGCCGGCTGCTCAATTGTGTTTCAGCACAATTATAGAATAAAGTTTCTTTCTATCTACCTATCAATCTATTATATTTTGCTATTGCGCCTGATTTGATTTATTTAAATACGTACATTAACTAATGCATTCTCTCACAGTTCGCGAGACCTTACTGATTTCTCTAAGAGGTGCCATGTTACTCCCTTTCCCTTGCATCAAGTTTCTGTGTCTGGGTACTTAACTTCAGTTTGAGCCGCGAACGTGGAAACCTACAACAGGCCTGCGAATTGTACTTCGCATACTTGGACATTCTGCCCGGATGAGTCCTGACTGCATCCAGTTGCCAACTTTTCTTAAGTCTTTTATTTACCTCTCCAAAAAGGCATAACCAAATTGCATCCCGTTCGATTTTCCTCATCAGTGGAATGAGTTTGCTTCCAAATTATTATCAGTACTTCCAAATTCGCCCTTTCGTTTTCGTACTTGAAAAACATGAATTTTGTAATTACTGAATGAAATGTTCTTAATTTATTGAAACTTATTTGTACGTACTACCGTGAACTGTACTACCTGTGAAGGAAAATGGGTTATTGGCTTACCTTAAAATACATTACAAAACACAGTTCTGGAGATTGTGTCCATTCATATGTGTTCGTAGTTTTCTTTCGACTAGTGCAAGAACATATATTTGTGTTACTTATGAATGGTAAATCATTTCCTACTCCCCCTTCCCAAAACACTGGTCGGGATGCAATCGTGCCAAGCCTTCTCAGGTAGCCAAAAGTAAAATGGGGATATCTGGGAAGCGGATGTGAGGAAATCCTAGCCGCCGGATACAATCGGCTCATCGGAAACGTGCCACATGTAGTTTGGAGCAATAAGTATTCACTGAGAGAGTTCGATCCGCGCTCACTTTCATGTTCCAACTACTGTCGGCCCCGAACCGAAAGTGAACTGATTATACAATTAGAATTCGCCGTTCACCAATTCCTAGAAAGCCGATCTGGTCATACAGACGGCCGTGGCGGCAACTAAAGGTTCAGGGTTCGAATTCTGCATATGTAATCAGAAAGTAATCTTCTAGTAATCAGAAAGGTTGGAGTCAGTGATAAACCACGACATCCTTATCAGCATTAATTATATTGGGATTGCTTTCGTGTTGTTTACCGTACTACTCCAACGGCAAATATTTCAGGAAAATATGTTTTGGTCGACTTGTAAGACGTTTGGGACGTTCCATCTCTTATAATTTCAGTTCAAGATCAATACTTTCCAGAGGATTAAGTTTTTCGTTGAACAAAACTCTTAGTACCCTTACCCCTATCTCGCACAAAAGTTTGCGGGAAGATCTTGTGTCTTCAATAAATCAGTGGACCCAACTCTTTTTAAAACATAAACAAATTATTGTTGGTCATTTCTCTCTGGGGTGTCTTTCTCTCTGGGATTCAACCACCCACCGACCGTTAAAAAAGTCGAAACAAATGTGTTGTTAAAGATGGCGTATGAGTACACTTGCATCTACGTAAGAACAACGCTCCTTATGGGCCAAGGTCTATCAGCGGTCATGGTCTTGCGGCCATGGGTTTAGGGCTATGTGTGGTTAGCACATAGACATCCCTACGCCGTATTCTGGTCTTCTCTATTTGAGAAGTGAGCATTCTCATCGACACACAGCAACAGATACTGGGCATTGCGAGGAAAGCGCCCACTATAACCTGCCCCGACCAGGAATCGAACCTGGGAGATCGTCATGGAAAGTGAGCACGCTGATCAGTAAGCTACCCTTATTTTACATAGTGACTACACTTATTCCACGAAATGGCGTTTCTCTTGTTAACATGATTTTTTCCCCTAAAATAAGATGAAATTACGAAAAGTATTAAAAAGGCACACGGCCAATCGGTTGATTATTTGCCATTCATAGACCTAATAACATTAATAACAATAAATTCTGTAGTGGTAGCGTAGATATTGTGGTAATCCATGATAAAATATCCAGGTAATTAGAGACATCAACCACAATAGTAGGTTGAAACCGACTATTGCGGTTGATATCTCTTATTACCCGGATATTTTATTAATAACTATGTCATAACTAGGGGCCACGAAAGCCACTGCGTCCCACTGCCCTCGCCTCACTGCCCCCACTCCGCCCGCTCCCCGCCCGACCCCCACCACGAGCCCCGCCCCGGCCACGTGATAGAACGCAACGCGAGGGGTGTATTTTTCAATTGCGCGCGACAGCCCAGTGCAACGCCCTGATGAATGAGGTGCGCTTTGAAAAATTTCGGACGTCACGGCGTAACGAGACCTTCCACCTCGCCGCGCCGCACCGCGCTGGGCCGGCCTCTCAGATCCAGGGAGATCGCGGGAGAAGCAGTCGGGCGAGGAGGCGGATTCGCGGGGAGGGCGCCAGCTCGTGTTTTCTTGGTTTGTTTTTTTAGGTGTTCAAAGATTTAGAAATGAATTAACTAATGATATTTGTAAACTTTATTAATTTAATAAGTTAGGCTCATTATAATAGTTATTATTTGATTATTATTGTTATTTTTATTGCTATTATTATTGTTGTGATAATTACTATTAAATGTATTATTAAATATATTTATTAAATATTAAATTTATTAAATATATAATTATATTCAAAGTAGTATTGTATTGAAGTGTGGTGACGTTTTGTGAAGTGTAATGCAATATAGAAGTAGAGAGAGAAGTGAATTGCAAATATTGTGAAGTGAAGTGAAGTGAAGTCAAATGAAATGCAGTGTAATTAAAAAAATTCGTGTAGTCGTGCATTTAATAGTTCAAAATATTGTTCAGGTCAACCATAAATTGTAGAGTTAATGCTATTATTGTTCTTATTGTTAACATTTTATTATATTATTATTATTATATCTTCAAAAAAATTAATGTTACATTGTGTTAGTATTCCTAATTGTAATATGTAAATTGTAGTGTTCTGCCACCAGGTTGTAGAAACCTACCTGCAGAAATAATAAATATCTATCTTTTTCTTTTTCCTTTTTTCTCGCGCCGGGGTGTTAATGGTAAAGAAACAATACGCCAACTAGAGGTGGTTCTTTCTCCTAAAAAACGAAGCAAAATATATTAGTATTTTACTACACATACGAATGATATACTTACCTGCCTGAATTATTTTTATGAAAATTTGCTTTACACCATTGTATAATTAAAAAAAAGTATTCCAACAAACTTTCAGAGTTCTGAAATGCACAAGCTGACATCTGTTTTGGAAATATGGAAAACAACATTAAGTTTTAATTGCATTACTGCAACATTTTAAGGTGAAAATTAGAACAATCTTAAGATTCGGGCAGATAAGGTTGATAGGCAGATAAGGGGATGCTTCCAAAGTTAACGTCATTTTCAGCAAAATGTACTTTAACAGTTATTGCGGTAGGCCGGATTTTCGACATGAACAGACTTCAAATGGCAAGGTTATGTCTGAAATTTAATATCTAATTAATGGTGGAGAGGTATTTGATGAATTTTCTTTTAAAAACACATTTGGGTTTTATGATACGTATGAGGAACGTTAGTTCGATTCAAATGCATATGTGTCATTATATTCATCACATTGTCAACAATTTCGAAGGGAGGCTGAAATATAAAACATTAAATATCAAAAGAAAACCAAATAAACTGAAAATAAATGACTATTAAAACTGCATTACAAATATTTAATAAAACGCTGTGTAAGTAATACGTTACTACTAAAAGATAACGAAGTGTATTTACAGAGCTAATTTTGCGTTTGTTTTGAATGTTTGTCGTGAGAAAACAGTTGCACCCATGTTGCACAGTCGAATTTATAACTCGAACTAGAAACTTACAATCCTTTCTTTGAAAACGGCGTCTCTTTTAAGTCATTGTCGCATCAAATGGTTGATGTTTCATAGATGTAGATTAAAGCGAAGTAAAATAAGCTTCATACGTGAAAGCTCTTGCAGCCCTGCGTAACTATGATAGTTTGCCACCACCTCTAATGACACCAGTAGACTCTCCCATTAGTGTTTCTATTCACAGCACGTGACCCGTTCTTTTGACACCTCCTCAGACGCTGTATCTCATGAGTGACAGCAATTGTATGCTGAATGCTCTTCGTTATAAATCAAACTTTTCATTCATTAACAATGTACACATTAGCCCTTTAGACGCTTTCTTCAGCGAGTAATTTTAAGTTGTCAGAATGAAATTTAATGAATTATCAAAATAAAAGTTGTAAACAAGTTTAAATGACTTCAAGAGAGACAATTTCTGTTTGCGGAATAGACACGAAAAATGCATTAATTTCCTAGAGAAACCTTTGCTAGTACTCGGCGAGTAGACCCAAGAGTTACTGCGCTCACCAGTCAGGCAATTGCTATGTTAGGCAACCTGTGAGTGCAGACAGATCAAAGTGCAATATCTTAACATCACATGTTTCCTACGTGTGTGCGTGAATATGTGTGTTGACTTTATTGGCAGGTATTACAAAAAAATTAACTACACATCTTACCAATACAGGACCCAAAAATTGACATTACACATGACAAATCAGAGACAGCCTCATTAATACTGTTCCTAACGCCTATTTTTATTTCGACTCACAAACGCAACCGCGTGGCGACAAGGCCTAATATGACTACGGAGCAACAACTGCGTCCCAGCGCCGCCGCCGCCACCGCCGCCGTCACCACCGCCACCGCCACCGCCACCGCCACCGCCACCGCCACCGCCACCGCCACCGCCACCGCCACCGCCACCCCCACCGCCACCGCCACCCCCACCACCGCCACCGCCACCGCCACCGCCACCGCCACCGCCACCGCCACCGCCACCGCCACCGCCACCGCCACCGCCACCGCCACCGCCACCGCCACCGCCACCCCCACCGCCCCCGCCACCGCCACCCCCCCCACCGCCGCCACCGCCGCCACCGCGCCACCGACACCACCACCGCCACCGCCACCGCCACCGCCGCCACCGCCACCGCCACCGCCACCGCCACCGCGCCCCACCGCACCGCCAACCCCACCGCCACCGCCACCCCACCGCCACCGCCACCGCCACCGCCGCCCTCACCGCCACTGCCGCCCCCACCGCCACCGCCCCCGCCACCGCCGCCGCCGCCACCGCCGCCGCCGCCACCGCCGCCGCCGCTATCGCCGCCGCCACCGCCACCGCCACCGCCGCCAGTGCCGCCACTACCGCCAACACCGCCGCCTCTTCACCACAGCTGCGCTCGCAACAGCTGTGGCCGCCGACATGACCTGGCAATGAGGCTAAATAAAGCCCGCCACATCTCAAATGCTCCCAGCAGACTCTCGCCCGCGCTGGCCACGTGGGCGGTTTGCGGCTCCCCCACCCCCGCCCCGCCCTGCCTCTCTATTGCATACCCCTGCTCGTGCATTCGTTGTCACCTGGACCACAGGGTGTGATGGAATGAGGTGTTTAGATGGATAATTTAAAATTTTGGATAGTTGTTTATAAAAACTCGGTTGGGGTTCGTAAATATATTGTTGATTTTTTGTTACATGAACTCTCACAAAATTAGAGGTTGGTTTTAATGCCAGTTTTAATACGCGTTAATAAAAATATGTGCATCCTGGCATATACAAAATTCCCAACTACGTAATGAACTGGGCACCATTCCTACCTCCATCAATTTTCCCCTCGCATCTTCTCCCTTCTCCCACAGGTTCTATCAGACGTACATTACATTACATTACAAAATTGCCTGATAAAATCTACACCATAGTCGCCAATTTCTTAAATCAGTTTGTTTGCCCACCATGTTAGTATTTACCCTATGCGACTTTTCACACAATCCTATATGTAATCGAATGTCAATTATTAACTGTTAAAATAAACCAATATGTCGTATACAGCTCCTGAGGACCTGCTGGCCAATCTGAAATATTTTTAAAGTGCCTCTTATAGTACCGAAGAAATATTGTGATTCTTGATACGACTTACGGCGTAGATAACAATTGCTAAACAAACTACTCATAGATTTATTATATCGAACCTCAAGTGGCGGTCCTTCGAGGATGCTCTAGATTCGATTCTTGATAAAAATAAATGAGATGTACTTTATTTAACATTCCTCACTGTTTTTGTGTAGATGTTTTAATTAATTATTTATTGCTTTAAATTAGATTTATTTTCAAAAATCATGTTATAATTTACTGACATCAATAAGGAAGAATAATTCGTCATCTATAAAATTATTGTAACAAGCTGTATGGTGAAAGTAAAAAAGGAAAAAACAACAATACCTTTCACTCGCTTTGCATTTGTCACCTCATAGATGTTTGCTCTTTTCTCCTCATTTCTCGCTGAAACATGAAATAACTAATTGTACATTTTGTGTCTGTTACATTGCTGAATCACCTTTAATCTTCATCTTCCGCGAACTTTTGACTCACGTTTGCCATTCTTTTTTCCATCTTAAAAAAATAGAAATGATTTTTCAGGCACGATTGGTCGGCTATAAATCCAGACCTTGTGCCTTCATCTGCCATTCGACTTCTTGTTTCAATCTCTTCAAGATGCGCATCGAGACTCCATTAGAGATGCATCAATCGTCAGAGAGATGTCTGTAATTTGACGTGATTGCAGTGGAAAATCTGTAATAGATTAAATAAATACAAATTATGTATGATGAATACGACGAGCTTAACAGCATAATCACGGCACGACTTCTTGGCATCTAGTCCAAGGCAATGTTTGAAATAGTTGGATCACTTCCTTATCTCCACGATTTATGAACCAATGTGATGCGCTTGTTTTTTAATCACTTTCGATGACACGACCTACCCTTCATAAAAATTCCGTCAGTAAAGAACGAGTTAATCATATTTCTCATCAGTGTTCAGTTAACCCATTCATCACTGTCAAAAACATAACGATGAGAGAAGAGAGAGGGGGTTGAGAGGTGGACTAAGGGAGAAAAGGAAATAATGAACAAGGTCATTGCCATAATTAATAATGAATGATCAGAAAAATCAACGTTTGATAATCGTATTTGCTATGGACATTAACGGACCAATTGCTGATGACTGAAAGTCGAAAGAAAAATGTCTCTTATCGAGATTGAAGAACGAATGGGATCTCTGCACTAGACATAATTGAGAATCTTATCTGACGAAAGTTCATTATTTTAAATGGACGAAAATAATGGATTTTCTAAATTATGCATTGATTCATTCACCATATATTTTTTTAAATTGCAATTGGGAGTGGTCACGGTTTAAAACTGTGTCTTTCAACAAGACCCCCCCCCCCCAAAAAAAAAAACAACAACGAATATTAGATATTTATGATTTTGTGGTTAAGTGCATAGTTACATATTTTTATACAATTGTTTTGAAATAACAATTTTGTACATTAAAAATGTTGTTATAAAAACTAATAGAAACCTTTCCGCCCTTCTAAATTACCTATGCTCCGAGAAACCAGTTTTTCGACAACTAGATGCCGCTTCAAGATTTGAGAGAATGTGGGTCAGAGTGTGCGATTGTAGATAAAACAAGCCTGACCATTACGTTGGCGTGATACGAATACCACATTTAGGGAACGGGAGGACCACGTGTTGGACACCACTTTCCCAACACCGTGTGCCGAGACTCCGAACCACTGGCGCGCTCTCTTAGCATCCTTACAAACTTCCTCGAGCGCAGCCTTTCCTTCGCTGGGTTTACCAGTGCTGCCGCCAACGGCTGACTACGAACACTAAAGTCAACCCCAGAAGCGATTTGAATGGAAAGTAGGCTGCAGCCGCCACAATAAAACAATGCATCCGAGAATAAAAAGAAACAAGAGGGTGCGAAGGTCAAGGTTTCGCTTGCGGAGACGCACGCTGTGTTATCACAGCGGCTTGAAAAGTTAGAACGCCCTGTCCAAACAAGATTCACGATACGCTCGACCTGCCCTTAGACGAAGCAGTTATGAATTTACTGCCCACGCAGATAACGGATTGAGGAAGTGGTGCTGTAAAAACACTTATGGGGCTATCTTTGCTGTTGCAGGCGCTGAGATTTTAATAGCGCCGTCACTGAAGACAAAATGCCGACATCCGCTAAGGATATGTAACATTATTGTTACGAAGTATTTACCTCATGTGGGAGGTCATTTACTCACTGACGGAAATGTATAAATAGGCAAATATTTAGGAAAGCCTTTCATCAAATGTAGTTGAGTATTCAATGTCTTAATTATGTATTTTCAAATATGAAGTCTCAGAACTCGCAAAGAGATGAATTTGTGCGTACGCATGTTTTTCTTATCGTGGACTCAATGAATTTGAGCAGCGTTTTGCATGCGACAGATCCATGAGGAAAGAATAAATTTGTCGAATGGTCCCAAAAATATGTCCCAGGATCTTCCGAATTGAATAAAAGTTGTTATTATTTATAGATTTAAAAATATACATGACACTTTGGTGTAACGATTTGTATTTTGCAGTCATACTGAGATCAGAGGTTTTCAAATAGATGAACCGCAGGTGCACCAAGTGAAAAAGAAAACAAAGAAACTGTTTTTAAGGCACTTTTCTTTTCCTCAAGGATTAAAATACTTATTTTAACCAATTATTAGCAGATTTGACTGATATAATTAATAATAAAATATATAGTGATTATTATATACAATAAAATACCTTATGATATACAATTTAAATACTTTTATTAATGGTCTTTTTTATTTTGGAATTAAGATTAGCGTTTGTGCCAGAAGATCTTTCATTATACATTGTGAACAGCAGGTTTGGAGAATGTTGAAACTGCTGGTGGAGATCTCTATCGAGATTAAGAGAGCAAAATATATGTCTGGATTAGGGATGGGGGACCATGACCAATACAATACTGATGACCCCACATTAATATTACTTCTCTTTTTGTTCCAGGGAACGCTAAAAGAAAAGAAAAACCGCAGAGGCATAGTGTAGCCGTCGACTCCAGCAGGCTGGTGCATCAGAATGGAACGTGAGTACAGAAACGATCATTTTTCACGCTGACAGGCCCAGTCTATTTCTGTTCCATCTTCACACCATTTGTATTCATTCGAATTGTAACATAGTCATGGAAGCGAAGACGTGAAGACAATTCAAGCGAATGTCGGAATATTGAAAACACATTCCGATGTTAACCCATAGGGAAAATTGACTAGTTCTGACTCAACATTCGTTTAAATATGATACGTTACTCTTCGAATAATCTTAGTGCAAGATCAGAGTTTCCAAAACTATGACATACTCGTATCAGAAATGGAACGTGAGTATACTGAAATTGATGAGCGAGCTTCAAGTAAAAAATATGAAAATTTTTGGAATACACCACTTACGAACAATGGATTTCTTTAAATTCTCACATTTATTTGCGCTATCGGAACTAGAAATGTCATAAATATTAGATTATTTTATGATTTAGATGCGCTGTTTTTAGGCTTTACTAATATTTTCTAATTTTTAAAACTCTGGAAAATTATACTGTGCTTAGTAGACTAAATATACGCAAGAGAGTATTTTATTTTTCTAAAAAGCAAACAAACAAAAAAACAAAAAAGTACCCAGTAGGTTCTACTGAAACGAGCTAATATTCAAGCGGACGTTATAACGAAACGAGTATGTATGACTGGTCTATTTATTTTGTTTTGTCAGACTTTTTCCGTGAAAGATCTGTCCCTCCACCATACTATAGTATGGTTGTTACAGTATAACTACATGTTATATGAGTATATGTCCTTTTATACCCCTCCCCCCTCCGAGATCCTTTGCTGGCTACACGGTACTACTATCCACTTGAACACTGGCTCCTCGTAAACAACATTGTATACACCACGAATGAACTTTATAATACGAATGAAACTAGTGTAGAAGTATTTCTATAAAGGTAGAACTTTTTTTGACCACTCCGAATGCACGTTAAGACCCTGTCGGCGACGTTTTGTGCTTGGAATCTGTTCATTCACAGAAAGTTTAAACATTAAAATGAATTTTTATTTTACATATTTTCTATTCTTCTTACATATTTACATATTTTTATTATAATATATATATTACATATTTACATATTTATATATTTTGGAAAAAATGAATACATATATAGGTACATATTTTACTACTCTTTTACAATAAATTACGTTCCCTACTAATGACAATAGCATTTGATTGTATCCTGAATCAATCCAATTAATCAATAGAATCTTCAAGATTCGAAGGATGTGAGGACTGGAATGTTCCATCTCTATTTCCATTACGATAATCCTCCTGAGAGAAACGCGAGAAACGCAGGGGCCCTCAGATTGGAAGAGGCGCGCGCTGAGAGCGGGCGAAGCGCTCGGGCGGAGAGGAGCGGGCGCGGGAATAAACGCGCCGCCTCCCGCGCAGAGGAGGAAGTGGAGAGCGCGCTCCATAATGCATCGCGTCGTTTGGGCTGCGCGCCCGCGCGGATTGCCGCCTCGGCGCGTCGACGGGCGGCGGTTTACGCGCGGTTAGCGGGCTTCGTAAACGCCCGCGCGACCGCTACCGTTCCCGCCCTTGCTCCTGCCACTCCCCCTGCTCCTGCGCATGCTCCTTCCCCTCCTCTTGCCCCTGCTCCTGCCCCTCCTCTTGCCCCTGCTCCTTCCCCTCCTCTTGCCCCTGCTCCTGCCCCTCCTCTTGCCCCTGCTCCTGCCCCAGCTCGTGCTCCTGCCCCTGCTCTTGCTCCTGCTCCTGCCCATGCTCCTTCCCCTCCTCTTGCCCCGTGCTCCTGCTCCTGCCCCTGCCCCTGTCCTTGCTCCTGCCCCTGCTCCTGCTCCTGCACCTGCCCCTGCTCCCGCTCCTGTCTCTGCTCCTGCCCCTGCCCTTGCCCATGTCCCTGCCCCTGCCACTGCCCCTGTTCTTGCCCCCACCCCTGCCCCTGCCTTTTCTCTTACCCTGCCCCTCCTCCTGCCCCTGCTCTTGCTCCTGCTCCTGTCCTGCCCCTGCCCCTGCCCCTGCCCCCTGCCCCTGCCCCTGCCCCTGCCCCTGTGCTCCTGCTCCTGCTCCTGCCCTGCTCTTGCCCCTGCCCCTGCCCCTACTCCTGCTCCCTGTCCTGTCCCCGCTCCTGCCCCTATCCCTGCCCCTGCTCCTGTCCCTGCCCCTGCCCCACCGGAACGGGGCGGGGAAAAGAGCCCCGCCCGGTACGTTGTTTCCCCGCCCTGCTCCGGCCCCCGCCCCGATTGCATCCTACCCCACGGTCGACCCGCCGCGCCGTCCCGCTACGTCACTGCATGTTACAGCACGCATCCGCCACGCGACTCTCCTGCCACGCTTCTGCCACGTCACGGTTCACCACGCTCTCGCTTCGCCACACTTCCGACACGGCACACTCCCGCCACACGCCGCTCTCTCATCGCGACGCTCCCCGCCACGCCACGCCACGCCATTGCATCAACCCTCCATCTCAACCTCGCCATGTATCAGCCACGCCACACTCCCCCACGCCCCGCTTCACACATCAGCATGTGACCGGAAGAGGTAGCTCATCATCTGATGTCACTGCACTGTCTGACCGCGACACTAGCTTATCATCGAGGTCGAATTCAGTCGCTGTCTGGAGGAGAATTCTAGCGGCCGGCTGCTGTGATCGGTAGTTTTCCGAGGTTTCTCCGATCAACACCGGGGGAATGCCGGAGCGGTACCCTAACAAACGGGCCATGGGCTGCGCACAATCTTTCCTACCTCTTCCTGGACCTATCCTCTTCCCTTGCACACACTTACACTAACATGCATCACATTACCAAACATGCCGGGAGACCGGTCGGGGGCATAGAGCTTTTCCCGGCTTGGGCGGTGCCCCGCTGGTGGAAGAAACTTGGTTGGGGATACCCCGGTAGCCGACGGTAGGTCGGCGCCAGATCTCGCCATCCAGCGGGGGAAGAACACCGTCACCCCCTGAGAAAAATGCACTACACCCCCCTTACGGGAATAAATACCTCATTACTTGACGCGCCCGATAACACTGACAATGAATCAATCCCACCACGCCATGCATCAGCCACCCCACGCTCCCCGACGCCCCTCTTCATAGATCAGCGTGTGAGGGCCCACCACACAACGCTCCGTTCAGGCCTCGAGCTCACCCGCCCTGCTCCCTTAACTCCTATTGCTCCCTTGTACTTTCTTGTCCCGCGCCTGCACCGCACCCTCCCTCAGTTGTTGTTTGTTTGTTGCTGTGGTTGCGTTTTTTTTTTTCTGACAAACCGCTAAAGCAAACAGGTAAAACGAACGCCCCTGAAATGTACATATTTAAGTATAAATACTTCAGTAGTAGAAATACGGGAGGGAAGTGAGTTATACCACGAAATCGCCTCGCCGTTGTCTTGGAAATTTGCGAACGAAGCGAATAGAAATGGTCGTATCATATTGAGGATAATTTCGCTACGTTTACTTCATCCTACGACCTTAACGCCCTATTTTTCAATCACCGTCAATGCAGCGCATTCACACGTGTTACTCTCATCTATGAAATAAATATTTTCCCCAAAATAATCGCCCCCCACTCGGTTGCCACCTGTCATCGCGCCACCGCTCCAGTCCCCACGCTCAGCTCGCACATTGTAGCCACATCATTTCCACCCCACACCCTCTTGTTGGCATCGATTATGCCATAACTCACTCGTACGCATCATGATCCCGCCCTTCTTTGCTACTCCGTCTGCCTCTGACCTTGAGCACAGCTCCTCCTCTCTTATAGTACGATTCTTACATAACTGCCTGTGAAGTAAATAATCTGTTACGGTGTCATCCAACCGGAAGGTGTGAACGCCACCATAGTGCCGTCACTGTAGTGACGTATATGGCCCCAATTGGATGGTACCGTAACAACTGATGAAATTTTACAGGTAGCTATGTAAAAATCGCAATATACATCCTCGCACGGCATCGCTCCTATGCCATGCCTACGTAAACTGGCGGACCTCCTACGGCACGTGTATGATTAAGTTTAAAGCATAAAGACTGCAAAGTGATACTTCTTATTAATGATTTGGGCGTAAAACGTCACCATTTCATGTAACATGTATCGAAGTAGATGTCAAGGCGATGAAGAAGACATCAAACTGTAAAAGCAAATATCATCCTCGTATGTGTAATATGGACTACATTTAAATATTAATCCGTCAAATATTTCGTTTCTTAGTATGAATGTGAGTGTCCAATAGCTCGCAAGTAAAAGAGCTCTTGAGGAATAGTAGAGAAGTAGTAAAGACCCTGTACTGCTCCATTGTTTGCATTTAAAAGTTAAAGGGAAGACATGTATCGGAACCGAGCTCATTACAAATAGTCTGTCCATCAAAATATTTAACGTTTCATTAATCGATATTTCATGTTTCTTCCATACTTGACAGGCAGGTTCATAATTTAACGAGAATTAATGCATTCAACAGTGTTTCCCTTCCCTTCACCGAGAATGTGTTTTGACGTAAATTTCGCCGCATGAGAAATGATGTTGATATGAAGAGAATATAAACACGCTTGGGATTACGAATAAATAAATGCTCTAATACGAGATTAAAACTGAAAATTTAGATATCGTATCTTTTTAAACAAAAGTATTTACCGTTTTGAACAGATACGTAGATGCGTTTAAAAGAACATTCTGCGGACCATTTCACTGCTCTAGACGACGTGAAAAGAACCTGACTCCAGAAAGTTTCTACTAAGGATCTTTTCTGAAGTTCTGTGATGCAACTTCTTTCCCAGCAGCTTCAAGAAGGATTTCAGCGGGTTGCTGGGAAACAACAGCTAGCTTTCTTTGGTGGACAGGCATCGCTTCTACCTTTCTCACTGTCACTGCTATAGCTGTGCCGCTTTGACTCGAAGTAGCAACGATGGCAACCTAAGTAATCACGTGTTTAATTTATCCATTTCCAGCAATCGATCTTTCCGAAAGTAAAGTACAATTGCAGTATGTTAACGTTTTCCGTAATACACTACTTATGTGAGGTTCGTGTTTATGCCTAATTCTCGAACATACAATGCGATTTTAAAGGAATGATTGCGTACATTAATTTGCGTGGTACGAACTGCGATAATTTTTAATGGATTTCAAATAGAACAGTGGCCAGTTGGTTTTTCTGCGAATTGAGTTTCGATTTCGGTCTTTCGATGTGGAGATTTGGGTCGGCAAATCAAGCATATTTTCAAAGGGCACTCCTATTTTTTTCGTGCATTTTATTACATGCATAAAAATCTTCCAAAAATTGTTTTTTAAACAAATTTTCTCGCACAATTCTTTATTTTTGTAAATTTTATCAGAACTGTAGACATCTGCAGTAGTAGTATTAAATATATTCTGGTTATAGTTTGGGGGCAAAAAGTACTTAAAAACTGAGAACAGTAATGATGGAATCGCAATGAAGTAGCTTTGATATTGCATAATTCTATTAACTTTTGAAAATACAGTTTTACATTCCGATAAATAGACCGTTTAAATGGTAAAGTGATCTCTACCCATCAATATCTTTCTGCATGGGTTCACGTTTATCACGAGATCTCCGGTATCTTAATGTCTACCGCAAGTGCAGTTGTAGTGATAGTATTAAGTTTTTCCTGAATTTTGTATTATTTTTCATCTTTCATTCTCCCTAAATAGTCAAATCGTCTATACATTTCTTAACACTGAGGTGCAGAAAGCAAATATTTTATTATATAAAATTCGTTAAAACATTTGCGAAAATGTATTGATACTTCAGTACAAAGAAGTGTTCTATTTTGAATTAAAATTGAGCTTCAATATATTTACATTAATACTTTCGGTGTAATAAATATGTCAAGATGATTATGAGCCTACAAGAACCAACCTGCAGATCATATTTACTTAGACACTGCAATAATGCAGTCACGAAAAAAATAGGAGTGCCCTATTTATGCATGTAATAGTTTAAAACGTTTTGATGACAAGGGTATTTGACACACGAGAAGAGCATATGTGCCTTATGATAACCAATTATGAATACGTGGTGTGCTTATTCTCGGAATTCCCGAAGGAGCGACCAGAAATCCTTTTTTTAAATTTATTTATTGTCGCATCAATATCTACGTCATTAGAGACCACTATTGGAGTTAACGTTATGGTAACTGTGAAGATGAAACGATATTGTGATGATGAGGGGTGAAAGGACGAATACAAATACAACCATGCCCGAAGCGGGACTCGAACCCGCGGGCCTTCGGTCCACATTCGCTATGACCCTACTGCCTTAGCGATCTAAGCTACCGGATCGGCAGAAATCATTGTGCAAGCTCTGTAAATTATTAGCTCTCCTGTAGCGAAAACGGTCCTCTGAAGGCGAGTGGACTATACCACGTCACCCCTCTCCCTCCAAGGCTGACGCGGTTTATCCAAGTGAGAGGGGACACACCCAGATAACCCCGAAACACTCATCTGCATTTCTCGCATATTTCTTCCGAAATGTTGTTTTAATCCTAGGCATTTATATGCAAAACTGAACCTCCCAATTCTGCGATTTTAATTCCCCAGTACTTCATACTTCCCTAACAAGCCTTTGTCTCCGCGTTCCGTCACCCTCGAAATCGGAAGGGTCTGACGTCTGGATTTAATTAAAAATCCTAAAGTTATTTCCGAGGAGCTACAGTGATATCCAACATTATTGCAACAGACAGGACAGTCAGTCTAAAGTATATGAGATTTGTAAAATTTAAACCGGAATGACCAATAAAGAAGAGTGAATTCACAATCTCATATCAAATAAAACAATCCATTAAGCGATAAAAGTGTTTTGGCCTTTTTTAATGAAGATATACAATGGCACCACGAGGATTGTTATGTATTGTTGTATGTGTGTATGGGTGTAGGAGCTGTAGATAAGTGCCCAGTCGACCGGATATTATCTTATAATGAATTTTTCACTGATGCTGAATTTACAGTTATTTATGCACCAAGGGCCTTATAATGGCGGCGGGAAAATGCGCGAGGATCTTTGGCTGGAGGTCTTTTTGTTGCCCGAGATGCTTAGAATCAGTTAATGCCATGGAACCAGTTAATGGCCCTTCAGAATCAGTTAATGCAAGATTTTATTTTTTACCTAATATTAATTATTAATATTTACTTATTTACTAATTAACTAGATGTTAATTGACTTGGTTTGTCTTTTCATATTTCCCTCCCACAATTCCCTTGCACAGTTCCCTCTCGTAATTCCCTTCATAAGAGAACATGAAACATCATTCAATTTTTTTCATTTTCTTAGTTACAACGATCCTCTCGATCCATGGAAGTTATGCAGTGTATATCGTGCTCCGTATCGAAGGCAATGACAAGCAATAACGTATCACTAAAAACGAAAATTTACTTTTATTTTTTGATATATAATTATTTATAAAGTATTCAACTGAGAGAGTTGATGAATTTCGTTACTGTAGGAAATAAGTAAAAAAAAATTATGAATATGTCTCTTTTTTTCTGGGAAGGAGCTGAAGCGATCCCCCACCCACCCCCACACACATACACACACATATCTTAGGTGCCCTAATGAAATATATGAATCATCTTTATCAACTATTTGGAACATAAAATTTTGTTACAAACACAATACGCTGACTCCTGCTAAACTTGTGTTACGTCTTTAATTAGTAATTAATACAACAAATTTTGACAATTCCTTTTTGTTTAATATTTTGTGAAGATTTACGAGACTTCCAGGGCGTATTCAAGTCCTACTAATTCCTTGCGGCCTACACAATTGAAAGGGATCGTAAAAGCTAAAATAATGTTTAGGATGTACTCTACTTTTATATTCAGATTGTCTCATTCAGCTTCTACATTATTTTTCCAAGTCTTATATTACAGCTTTTGAGTTTAATATGTAGTTCAGTTATAACATTTATATTTTATTTCTTCTCATGTTTTTGATTATTATTATTATTATTATTATTATTATTATTATTATTATTATTATTATTATTATTATTATTATCATTATTATTATTATTACACATGATGTTTGACTGTTCAAAGAATTCAATTATTTGAAAAATCAAACATCATTTGTAACATTACTTGTGATAAATACCTAAAGGTATGGGTAATTGCCAATTGTGAAACGATGATATATTCCCACGTAGTTGTTATTATTATTATTATTATTATTATTATTATTATTATTATTATTATTATTACTATTATTATTGGATAACACATTGCTATAAATTCTACAACGCTTTCTTTGCTGCTAATAACTTTTCGTATTTTCATTCCTCAAGTCAGATTTATTTCTTTTCTATTAAAAACGTGTAATGAATTCCTTACAAAGTATGGACGACGTCTGTAAAGAACTTGATGCTCAGATTGTAGAGCAGTCCCTACTCCGAGGTAGCGCCGAGTGTGAGATTCCGTGAACGTGGCTTTAATTTCGTGCGCCAGTGTAGATTTCCCTCTAATCCCCTCGCCGCTGGACCGCCCTCGTGACGTCCTGTGAGGCTGCAACGCAACTACTCCGCTCGCGAGCTCCCTCCGAGATAGCGAGCAGGATTAGTCCCTTCATACATCTCAGTTACGCTCTGAAGTACATGATATACAGCAGCGCCGCTCGGATCAAGTGTTGCGTTATATCGCTGAAGTAGCCGTCAGTGATAGGGACTTATGTTTTATATTATGAATTTTAATAAATATTTTTTTCAAGATTAAGTAATAACTGCCGACCTGGATGGCCGAGGTGGCTAAGAGCGAGTACCGACTCAGCGCTTCTGTCCGAAGGGTCGCGGGTTCGAGTCCCGCCTTGGGCATGGCTGTTTGTCCCTTGACTTTGTATGTATGTGTTGTCGCGGAGGGCCTCGCGTTCTGCTGACCCCAGATCAGAGGAGCCCACAAGAGCGTTTGTCTAGTGTATGGTCGAATATGCGTCCCTTCGGGACGTAAAAGGCAACCGGCTGTCGGCTGGATAAAAGCCATAGGAAAAAAAAGTAATAACTGTGAAAACCGTTTACTGAAGTATTAATCATAATTTCTAAAGGGTAACGTTGGTGGCTGGTATGAAAAATTATTGTTTGTTCGTTGTCTTTTTAGTAGCGTGTGATTGAAAAGGAAAGTAAATTGATATTTTACTCTCTTGAAAACGGAAATAATTAAAAATATCATCGTTTTAATTTTATCTGCGCAACAGTTCACAAGAAATTTCCGTATGCTTTCACTCACTTAATAGTGAGTGAAGATGCGACTTTTTTTATTCTTTCTTCTTCTTCTTCTTCTTCTTGAAATTTTCAAATTTTACTATTTGTTTTTTACCCCCACGCGAAAGGATCGAACGTAATAAATCCCTGCCGCGTGATGAATTGATTGTTCTCACTTTAATAAACGATTTCTCGACTGGCTGTACACAAAAGCAGCCTGACATTTACTAGCAATGTTGAACTGCCCCGTCAAAAACCACGAGTTATGTAGTCAGACTCTTTCGCAACTATCTCTCACACGCCAGAAACCAGCGCCACCACACTTTGCATATCAATGAGAGGATTTTGGCGAGGCTCGCGAACTCTGCCGCGAAATCGAATAATTGAAGAATGTTATCACCGCGTGTGGGGGAGCTTAATGCATTTAATCTCCTCGCAAGTGTTACTCCGCTAGATGAGAACGGGGAGAGGGGAAGGTCGAGCAATGTGGAAAGCTGAGGGACTTGATGAAATTCGGAGAGACGGGGGCGAGTGCGAGGGGGCGGGAAGTAGCGATATGAGGACAGAAGTGCTGCATCATCCGATACATTCAGTGTAGATAGAACTACAAAACGAACCACGAATGTCGCTACTTTCGATTTCGATTGAAATCGATTCTTGACTCATTAATTATTGGTAATAGAAAACAAAGCATAGCTTGTATAGATTCACGCAAATAATTAAAAATGCTCATGAAATAATTTTTTCATTTAATCTGTATAAACGTCTAATATTTTATTCAGGAGCACATCTTGCTTATGATTGTGCGGGAGAAAATCCACAGGAAATGACAAAGAACAGGAAATGTGGCGATTTTTATCAATCGACTTGCTACACATAAGGTTTTAATTCCGAAACTGGTTTGCATTTCGATAATACGTCTGTATCCATTTATCAAAATCCACATTAAAATTGCTAATATGAAAGACGTCGATTCATCAGATGTTTCAGCTTCAGAGGTGTCAGGACAGATGTGGAGCAAAAAAGAGGTCACGGAATAAAAAGAGCGGATTAATTGTAAGCGGTTGGTGAAGTGCGAACGGATTTTCCGCATAGGCCGGGTATTCTTTAAATGATAGTGAGGTGGGATTTTATGATTAGTTTTAGATTTGAGAGCTTGGTTTAAATGGTAGTATTAAATTGTAATTGGAAATGTTATTAATGTAGTAGTTGGAATTGCGAATTAAAATAGATTTCGTGTTTCGAGAGGATGTATATTAGGGTAGCCCTGTAGATGGAACGATTTTTCAATAAGTAGCTGAAGATAGTCGCGAATAGAGGTTTCATACGAAACACTGATAGGGAAAGTCGCGACCGCGTATTAATTTTGTGACAGATATTAAGTCCTATTAATAGCAAATTGTTGAGGACATTCTGAAACATTTTTTATTTAGGCAAGGACGCGAGAATTGGTAAGTGATTGAATTGAAAGTAAATTTAATGAATTAGTGTTAATATTGAAAAAAATTGTGAGCATAGCTGGGCAACACTAGGAATAAAAATATTAACAATAGCGGTGGACGTAATCCCCGTCATAGTATTTGACGTTTGTTGAAATAGCATCGGAATTGGCAATAGTAATATATCAGAAGAAAAGAAATAAAATTTTACAAAATATGAATGTGTAAGGGGTGAGAATATGACAAGGAAGAGGAAGGAAAGATCGCGGAAACGGTCCGTGGCCCGTTTGTTAGGATACTGCTCCGGCATTCGCCTGGTGTTGATTGGAGAAATCACGGAAAACTACCGTTCAGAGCAGCCACCCGTTAGAATTTTCTTCCAGACAGCGGCTGATATCGGCTTAACTAGTGTCGAAAATATTGCCACCGTGGGGTTTTGAACCCTGGTCCCTGGGCACTTCCGGTTAGAGACGCTGCAATGACATCAGCTGACGCCCTGGGCCAGCTCAGGCGGTGAGTTTTAGTGTGGCACCGCTCACCGAGCATGCAGTGCTCGTGGCGTCCTTGGGAACGACCCGTTTGTTAGAATATTGCTCTCGCATTCGCCTGGTATTGATCGGAGAAACCACGGAAAACTACCGTTCAGAACAGCCAGCCGCTAGAATTCTCCTCCACCACAGCGGCTGAATTCGTCCCAGCTAAGACGAGCGGTCAGGAATGGAGCAGAGCCAAGCGACGCGGGAGGGCGGGATGGCGAGGCCGTGGAAGGCGGAGGCGTGCCTCTTTTGCATCGAAAGCGAATTACCTCTGCGTCGCGGGATCCGATTATGACACTCCGAGGCTGTGGCAAAGCGGGTGAATCTCCCGGCTGGGTGCAAATCGTTCGACTCACGTCAAAGACACGGGGTAATATGGGGATTGAACGCACGTGTACGGGTAGAGGAGAATTCTAACGGTCAGCTGCTCTGATCGGTATTTTCCGTGGTTTATATGATCGATTCCAGGCGAATGCTGGAGCAGTATACTAACAAACGGGTCACGGGCTGCATGTGATCTTTCCATCATTCTTGTTCCCTCATCTCATTTTCCACCCACCCACTTACTTGCAGTACATTACCACACAGGCAAGGAAAGCAGTCGGGAGTTTACAGCTGTGGCGGTGCATCGTTGGCGGAGTCAATTGAGGGAGGGATTCCCACAAATTGACATGTAGATCGACGTCAGATCTCACGTCCCAATGAGATCGTCACGTCCAGACATTAAAACATTCACTACACGTAAGCGTCTAAGAGCAGTTAACGCTTCCGGAAACCTTAATCAATCAAGAAGGACGAAGGAGGTGAAGATGGCGGTGGGTTGTGAAAGGCCCGAGTATGGTGGCAGCAAAGACATCGGTAAGTCATGGAGAAGCGAAAGGTTGGGTTTGTGGCAGCAGATCGTCGGATATTCTACCGGGACGAGCAGCGGAGTAAGGGTGGTTCTAATTTCAAGGCGGTTGTAATGTAAGGATATAAGGGTGGTTGAAATTCCATCGGAGCGAAAGTAGCGGAGGGAGCAGGGATGGTGGAGACGAAGGCGTGAATTGTGATGAGGTGTGATGAGGGTAGCGGGGAAGCGGGTATAGTGGTGACGGGGGTGTCAAGAATTCCACGGAGGGAAGGCAGCGGAGAAAGTGCGGATAGTGGAGGCGCAAACGCGACGGGAATATTAGAGGGGCGAGAAATGCCAGCAAGGAGGAGAGAATAGTTGTGGAGGGAATGTTAGGAATTCCGTCAGAGCGAAGGCTCGGGAGTTATGGAGGCATAGACACCGGAAATTATATTGGGTTGGGGGTAATACGAAAGTGAAGATAGTGGAATCGTCGATGACTTAAATTCCCGTGAACCGTAGACAGCGGAGTTGGTGGAATCGGAAATTTAGAGAATTACAGCGGAATAATCGAGGCGGGAAAGGGGGAGTAGTTGTGGTGAGATTGTCAGGAACTCCGACGGAATGAAGGGAGCAGAGAAAGCAGGGATAGTTGGAGGCGTCGTGCGTTGTAGTTAGACTGAGAGATGTGTTAGGAATTCTGCGAGAGTGATGGCAGCGGGGAAAGGGAAATTAGCGGGAGCAGGGAGTTTGAAATTTCAGTGGGAAGCGGGAATACATGTGATGGGAATTTTAGGAATGTTTGTGAAGCGTTCGCCGCTGGACAAGAGGGAGGGGAGTACGGTAGTGGGAGTGGAGATGTTTGAAAGTGTGGTAGGATGAGGGAAATCGGCATAGATGTCATGGGAATGTCAGAAATTTCAGCTGAGCGAAGGCAGCGTGGATAGTGGAGGTGAAATCGGGAATTGTGGTAGAACAGGGGAAGTGAGGATAGTTGTAACGGGAATGTTAGGAATTACAACGGAACGAAAGAGGTGGGGCAAGTGAGTACAGTGAGAGAAGATACGTTGGGAATTGTGAGGTTAGAGGGGGAAGTGGCAATGTCAGGAATTCCAGCGGAGCGAAGACAGCGAGGTAAGATGGTGTAGAGGGAGGAGACGTTCGAAATCGCGTGTGGGGAGGTGTCTAGGGAAGAAGGGATAGTTGCCACGGATATGTCCGGGCGTAGCAGAGGTAGAGGGGCAAGCGGGAAGAGTGGGGTGGAGAAGTTTCGAATGGTAGTGGGGCGTGGAAAGCAGGGATAGAAGTCACGGGAATGCCAAGAATTCCAACGGATCGAAGGCTGCGGTGCAGCGAGGATAGTGGGAATTGTGGTGGTACGAGGATAGCCGGGATAGACATCACAGGAATGTTTGGAATTCCAACGGAATGAAGGCAGCAGGGCAAGCGAGGACAATGGGAGAAGATTCATTGGGAATTGTGGAGAGAAAAGGAAAGCAGCACTAAATGTCAGAGAAATGCCAAGAATACCAACGAAGCGAAGGCAGCGGTGACAGCAAGGATAGTGGGAATTGTGGTAGTACGAGGGTAGCCCGGAAATAAGTCACTGGAATGTTAGGAATTCCAACGTAACCAAGGCAGCAGGGCAAACGAGGACAGTGGGAGAAGAGTTATTGGGAATTGTGGAGAGAGAAGGAAAGCGGCACTAAATGTCAGAGGAATTTCAAGAATTCCAGTGGGGAGTAGGCAGCGGTACCAGCGAGGAATCGTGGTGGCACGAAAAGAGCGGGGATAGTTGTCACACAAATGTCAGAAATTCCAGAGTAGCGAAGGCCAGCGACGATAGTGGGGATTGTGGTGGGGAGAGAGAAGCGGGGATAGTTGTCACGAGAATGTCAGGAATTCCAGCAGAGCGAAAATAGCGGTGCCAGCGGAGATAGTGGGAATCGTGGTGGGACAACGGAAGCGGGGATAGTTGTCACTGCAACGTCAGGAATTTCAGCGAAACGAAGGCAGCGGGGATAGTGGAGGCGGTCGCGTCAAGAATATTGTGGCGGGGCGGCCGCAGCGGCGTCGACGGCGGTCGGGGGTGGGTGGCGGAGTAGGCTACGACGGGGGCGGTTAGAAAAGAGCGCCGAGCGTTATGAATCGGGCAGAATGGAGCGGGCGGCGCGTCGCCCAAGGGACCAGCGTCGTCTTCGCGAGCAGGGATCAATAAAACATCGGGGAAGGTCTGGAGGTGGCAGGAGGGCCCCCAGGCAGTGCTCGTTATGGGAGGCGCAATTACAGCTGGCGGTATTGGAGCTGGAGTTCGCGGTGGTGGTGAGTGCTACGACTCTGACGAGGAAAACCTCTTTGATTGCATATTCAACTAAACGTACTCAATGGTTATGAAAATGTTGCTCGAGGAGAAAACGACGTCAGAAGCAAGACCAATTACTGCTGAATAAAAAACCCGTAGTGTTCGTGGGTAATCTTGATTAAATATTTGCTGTTTTGTAAGTTTCAACGAGATTGTATTGTAATTCCGATCCATTGTAATGCATTTAACCTTAGTACGATTACTTATTTTTGTGGTGGTTGAGCAAATTTTACGTGATTCTCAATGTTGCATATTTATTAATATTAT
The DNA here is from genome assembly GCA_011170035.1 of Teleogryllus occipitalis. Lineage (NCBI taxonomy): Eukaryota > Metazoa > Arthropoda > Insecta > Orthoptera > Gryllidae > Teleogryllus > Teleogryllus occipitalis. Next base: position 18,937 of record BLKR01005979.1, on the reverse strand, counting down.
TTATTGAGAGTGAAAGATATCAAATTGAAATTCTTCACTTTCGATCTGGTATATTACCCAAGATAGGGTAAGAGACGAGAATGTTGAAAATGAAATATAATAATGAAAAATGCATTAAAAATGACGTAAAGAGGTAAAAAAATGTCTTATTAATGGAAATAGTAAAAAATGCAAAATAATGACATATAGAAATGGGTCAAATCATTTTGTCATAGAATAAAATGAATTTCCATAGTAAACGACAATGTTCTAAAGTGAAAAGGGAAAAAATGACATTTCATTAAAATCCGCCCCCTTCTAAATTATTATGACCGTGGCGATTACGGGGCGCAGCCGCAGAGCGCAATAAAGAAATGGCTTGCTGATTGTCGTGTAAAGCCATGACTTTGGAAGTTCGAGTAAGCTGGGCGAGAGAGGGAACGGCCGCTGGCGCGGGGTAGGTTCGGCAGGCGCTATCGTCTCGCTTAGTGGAAGGCGCCCAAAGAGCCCTGTGGCTGCGCGCGCGGCGTTCGCCGTCATCACCCAAGTGCGCTTTCTGCGGGCGCCCCGCCGCGCCGCACTGGGAATGGCCGTCCTTACGCTCATAGCCAGCAATCGCACCGCCATCGCCTCGCGCCAGCCGCGCCGCGTGCTACCATGGTCTTTACCCAGGGGCGTCTAGAGGATAAGGCAGCTGGGCAAATTCCTATGGCGCCCTGAAAATATTTACAAAATGTATTTCCTTCATTAGGTTATTTGGGAAAATAATTTAATGTTTTTGAAATATGATTTCCTTTCAAATTTATTATTATTATTATTATTATTATTATTATTATTATTATTATTATTATTATTATTATTATTATTATTATTATTATAAATGATTATTAATAATATAATAGATTTTAAGGTAATTTATTAATATATTTAAATTCAATTTATTATTTTTATTAATAATATATTAAATAATAACAATAATAATAATAATTATAAATTAAATAAAGGAAACCTTTGTCGGAAATAACGAGTTCCCATGATCTACTGCCCTAGGCTCCTTGTTTTCTCTGGGCGCCCCTGGTCGTTACAGGATGTCTTGAAATGAATGTTTGTTACAAACTTCTAGGCCACATACAGGGGTCGAAAGTGATCACGTTTTGCCAATGAACATGTAGTGAGAAATTTCGTATAATGGAGTAATATGCGTTTTTGTATTAGGCAGTTGCGTGTGATATTTAGGCAAGCCCGTTTGCAAAATTGTTCGGCAGCTCACGTTCTCTTGCCGTCAAGGAGATTTCATGTACTTGCCGAACACCTGTGTGTATGTATTCCCCCAAAAATGGAAAATGGCACATGTATAAGTGCATATGATTCTCTTGCATGCATTAGAAGCTTGTAACATTTATTCTGAGATATCTGTATCTTGTGGAAAGGCTCTAAGAATGTTATTTTGAATTTCTTTGATGTTTTAATTGCTATGGAATTGAAAGGAATAAGTTGTCAAATTTCTAGAACTACAATAAATTACAAATATGTTATGGAGAGGCTGCAACAATGAAAACCGTGGACATGTTAGAAAGTAAATCGTAAAATGGTTTGAGCATCCGAGAAGAATGGTAGATACATGGTAGCCCAAGAATGTCTTCGATTGGTATCTTCCAGGAAGAATAAAATACAAAAAAATTGACGATGAGTGGGTATGTGGGGCACTAACTTGAAATCAGAAAGTAAAAGGCAAACACTGACATGTGGAAAAGTCGTTAAAAGAAAACTAGTAGTGTTACAACAACATATACTTTCATATATTACTTGCAATCGTATCATTATAATATTGAAACTTTTACCCTATTTCATCAGCATGTCTTGAAATAAACAATAAGCAATAGAAACGCTAAACATCAGAATTTGCAAATTTTGAATATTCTCAGGTTTTAGTGAAATGGAGAACTTAAACCATAATGAAAAACAGACTTTCCTAGCTTCTTGAAAAAATGTAAAGAAAAATTGTGCTATTCTTCTGAACGAATAGTTTGTAACCAGTCGTTTTCATTAAGAGTTATTAATTCTGCTGATTTTATTATATGTAAGGAATTTCTGTGTAGAATTCTTCCTTGAAACCAAGTATACGCCATTCATATAATTTTGTGTAACATTCAGCGATTTCAGGAAGATGAATTCAGCGATTTAAGGAAGAGGAAATGAAGATTCAAGGGGTGAATTACCGATCTCCATGTGGATTGGGAAGGTGAATGGCAAGGAAAAGTCGTGCTATTAAAGAATTCCTATGCTTTCTACCTGCAAAACGAACTCACGGGTGATCTATATGAGATTCTGCAAACCAATCTGTAGCTTGTTCAGGAGCGGTTTGGCGCAGCGAGAACTGGCAATGAGTCACTTCTGCGGTGGCGCGATGGCTAGAGCTCCAACCAACACGCGACGTGTCTTCGCTGCGGCCCAGACCGGGACGTGACCAGGACAGACCACAGGCCGCGCCTTCTGGGGGCGACACGACGGCGTTCTATGGATCCAACTGGAAAAAGAGAGAACAAAACTCCATTTCACGATAAATACGAAATTCTCAGCCAAAGCTTCGAAGTTCATAGGTTCAGGTCTGGACGATACGTACAAAGCGTACGCCGGTTATCCAGCTTGGAAAGATGTCTACATCCGACTTGGTAGATACTTTAGTACAGGGGATCACAAGCCCAAAATTCAGTTTAGGCCACAGACAGCAGATGTTGGAAAAGTTTCATTTACAAATAGAACAATAACAGACTGGAATAAGTTCCCTGCGACAGTCTTGGAACCCTTTCCTCTACGTGTTCAAAGTTCAAAAGTAAATTATTTAATGATATTTGTAAACTTTATAATTTAGTAAGTTTGGCTTATTATAACAAGTATTATTATTATTATTATTATTATTATTATTATTATTATTATTATTATTATTATTATAGCTATTGTAGTGTGATAATTACTACTAAATGTGTTGCTTTATTAAATATAAAATTATATTCTTGTAGTATTGTATTGAAGTGTAGTGACGTGTCGTGTAGTGCAATAGAGAAGTAGAAAGAGAAGTGAAATGAATGCAGTGTAATTAAAAAGTCGAGTATTTAATCATTTAAAACAATTGGGCGGGTCAACCATAAAATGTAGAGTTAATTCTATTATTGTTATTATTGCTCTTATTGTTGGATTTTTATCATCATCATCATATTATTATTATTATTATTATTATTATTATTATTATTATCTTAAAATAATTTAAAGTTAAATTTTATTTGTAGTTCTTATTGTAACATGTAAATTGAAGTGTTCTGCCACCAGGTTGTAAAACCTACCCACAAAAAAAATATCTATCTATAACTATTAACCGTCACCAATGATTTCCGTCGAACGCTGGAGCCCTACCTTTAACAAGGAGCCATGAATCGCCCGCGTTCCTTCCTCCAATATTCAATTAGAACTCCACCATAAAAAATTGAAACTGCATAATATTTGATGGGAGTTCGAAAACAATCGTCTGCGATCGTATTTCCCAGATACTTCGAAAAACTGGTAAAACTTTAATGACAAACGTGTACCTTTTGATTGTACCTAAAAAAATGGAATTGTAAAGTAGTTCCTCGCGTTAATGACTACACAAATATTAACTTCAAATATAAAACAACTAATTATATTTTTCTGAAAATATAAATAAAAACTAAAGCGAAGTAAGAAGAGAAAAACATAGTTTTAGAACAACAATTATTATTTAGAAGCGTGAATCCCGAATTCGAATGCATTTATGACCATCCAACGTCTTAAAAATTACCTCTGGTTCAAGGTCTAAAACGCTACTATTACCAGAAACACGAAATGGTAGCAAGAAACACGGAACGTTGGACATTTTTCTTTCCATATGGACATAAATCATGCAACATTTGAATAGATATGAAGAAAACAATTTTTGTCCCCTTTTTGCGTCTTTCAAACCACCGTGCGGCAGAGACGATGGCGGGGGCGGGGGCGGGGCGAGAGGTAAACGGCGGAAGGAATTTCGGCACGTTGCCAAGGCAGCCGCTTGATGGAACAGAGCCCCTTGCAGCGGGAACTTTCTCCTCCGAGGAGCCGGCCATTAGTTTTGTGGAAAGGGCTTAGTGCTTTTATTCCGTGGCAAATTTCCTTTCTTTTGCAGTAAGTTTAAGGTCGGGTCATTGTATATCAGGCTCTTAGAAGCGAGAACTACGAAGGAATTCCTATCAAAACGAAACACAGAGTCTGTAATTTAAGGCGAACATGTTTTCCCTGCAACGTTGCAGTGATTCCAACGCACCGAGAATCCAAACGCATTATCGTAAAGCAAGTGTTTTATTCCTTTACTGGGAACAACTCTCGGAGAAAAACGCACTGCGCCAAAGCATGTACGTGCTATTTAGCCATATGAAGTATTAAGCGAAATCTTCGCACTTCTTCGTAATTTAATACTTTCTCGGGAGGGTGGAATAATTACAAAATCTCTAACGAAAATTCTAATAGATTCTGAAAGAAACATTCTTGGAATCCTTGAAACATCTTTGAAAACTTGAGTAATATCGATCGATTAAAAATTTAGACAAAAATGTACACTAAGAAGAAATTCTGCTAAAGAAGTCTAATTGTGAAACAAGAAGAAAACAAGGTGGTTATTTCTCTGCAATGAATTGAGGTATTATTTCATTAACAATTTTACATTTTAGAATACGTTAAGGGAAGTTTTATTGTTTTTCGTTGTAGTATGTTTTTATATTACATAATTAAAATAATTGATATATAAACCGATGAAAGATTACCGTAGATGCGAGGGAGTGAAGAGACAATGAAAGTTCGATGTGAATATCGAATGACTGCACAAAAAAGCGTAGTTTATGGTATTTGAACCTTAACTATCTTGCTGAATTTCTGAGAATCGAATGTGTATTTATTTTGGGTTGGTTATTAAGACAATGGAAATCAACTGTACCTTAAACATCAATTTATATAAGTAGTTAATTGATATATATATATATATATATATATATATATATATATATATATATATATAATGCATAAAATAAGTCATATACACTTATTTTTTATGTAAGACAAAATAAATCCAGGTAATTGATCGTTGCGAACATTTTGAGGGTGGTGAAAACGATTCGCTTGCCGCAATTGCGGGCTATCAGAGATTAAGAAGCCCTGAATCCCCGTATCGCCTCAACGCGAGCGCAGCCGAAGCCGCAGATTACGAAGAGTGCGCGGGCGGAGTGCCGCCGGGTCGATGTGGGGCCTCGAGTGAGCGCTTAAAGCCGCAGGTAAGGAGCGCTTCCCCACAGGTCGAGCCAGCGACCCCGCGCGCGCGTTCCGAAGTCACCGCCCCCGCGCCATCTACGACCCCCACGCCCGCGCCCACCCCCGCGCCCGCCCCCACGCCCGCCCTCTCGCCTGCCCCCTCGCCCGCCCACTCGCCCGCCCCTTCGCCCACCCCCTCTCCCGCCCCCTCGCCCGCCCCCTCGCCCGCCCCTCGCCCGCCCCTCGACCGCCCTCGCCCGCCCCCTCGACCGCCCCCGACTGCCCCCTCGACCGCCCCCTCGACCGCCCCCTCGACTGCCCCTCGACCGCCCCTCGACCGCCCCCTCGACCGCCCCTCGACCGCCCCGCTCGACCGCCCCTCGACAGCCTCCCGCCCCTCGACTGCTCCCGCGCCCGCTCCCCGCACCCGCCTGGTTCGCCCCCGCCTCCCCGCCCTCCCGTCCGGTCCGTGCCCGCCTCCGCGGCGGCTCCCGCCCCGCCCCCGCGCCAGTCCTGTGCGCCCGCCTCCGCGGCGGCTCCCGCCCTGCCCCCGCGCCAGTCCTGCGCTCGTCTCCGCGCCAGCCTCCGCCTCCGCACCCGCCCCTGCGCCCGCCCCACCCCCGCGTCCGCTCCCACGCCCAGCCCCGCACCCTCCCCGCAGCCACTCCGCGACTACTGCTGCTCCCGCGGCCACCCTCAACACTGTCATGGCCAACTGCACTGTTTCCACCACGAGGCCTTCCTCTGTTGACGCTCCCGAAGCCATTTTCCACAACCCTTACTGTTGGCCTTCGATCACTGCTGCTTCTCACCTCTCCCCATTGCTTCACACCGCCCCCAAAGTCCCACCACTCGCCGACGGCTACTACTGATACCTTTTCACCTCTTTCCGCCTTTCGTCGCCCCGTCCCCGCCCTCATTCCGGCCGGGCCCTCAGCTGCCCCTCTTCTTTCACTGCATCTTCGTCGTACCGGGCTCCCATTTCCCCGTTGCCCCCTCCCCCTGCGGTCTCTCAACGGCCCGCCCTCCCTCGACGTCACTGTCATTGTCTGAACTCTACCGCTGCCACTGCCATCGTCACTATCACCATTAGTGTTCCATATTATTAGCTCCTCGCTGATGCCGTTCCCGCCGTTGTCATCCTCTATTATCACATCTGTCTCCTACTCCATCATGACCACTTCCCCCGCTATCTCTTCAATCATTACCAGACATGCCACCACCGTCTTCTCCACTGACACCTCCGCCTTTGCCACCACCATTGCCACCACCAACGCCAGGACAATCACATCGCCACCATCCCTGCCGAATACTTCCATCACTTCCATCTCCTTTGAAACCATCAACACCACTACCACCACTACACCACCACCATTTCTGTCACCACCACCACCAATAGGACCGCCACTATCGCTTCCGCCAGCAGCGCGTCCTTCATTGCCACCACAGTTTCCTCCACCACTGACACCATCGCTTCATTCTCCGTTACAAACACCACCCACACGAATCCCTCCATCATTGCCACCACCGCTTCCTCCACCATTGCCACCACCTCTTCCTCCCCCATCGCCACCAACGTTTCCTTCACCGACGCCATTACAACTTCAACCACCACTCCACCATTGTCATCACCGCTTCCTCCCCCATTGACACCACCGTTTCCTCCACTGTCGCCATCATCACTTCCACCACCACGGTTTCCTCCACCATTGCCATCACCACTTCATCCACCATTGACATCACCGCTTCCTCCACCATCGCTTCCTCCACCATCGCTTTCGTCACCACCGTTTCCGCCACCACCGCTTCCTCCACCGCAGCCACGCCGTCTCCTCCCCCACTCGCACGGTCGCGTCGACCGCGCGTCGCCGGCGGCAGTGAATTAAGGTTTCCGCCGGCGGGGCGGCCGGGGGCTGCGCGCGGGCGCCGCCTCCATAATTGAACGCGCGGAGCGGCGCGCTGGGCGCTCGCGGCGAAGCGGGAATCGCACGGCGCGAGGCGGCGCCGCGTCGCGACGCCTCTGCTCCCGAGACGCCGCCGCGGGCGGCGCCGGCGACGCCTTTCGAGCGCTCTCCTCCATTTTAAGAACTCCGCCAGGCGTTTTTACTACGAAAGCCGTGCCGCAAATATAAAGTTTTGTTGAAATCGAATTTTAAAAGGTTCTCTAGCTTGTCAGTCTCACCATCCTTTCGAGTTTTTGGTTGGTCGGTTGTTAGTGCGCTGTATACTCGCTGAAAACAAAGAGAAATTAAATGACTGTCGGCTTTGGTAGTGACTTGTTATCGAAATCACTTTGCATATATTACTATACCTACGTTTTATCTACCTACGCAGTTTTAACTGTTTTTTGACGTAAAATAAAATAAAAAAATAAATCTACGAAAAAAAAACATCTCTATCAGGTTTTTCGTCCAGTTTCCTTGATCCATTGAGCAAATGCTGAGGCGGCCCCTTGTTTTGCTTCTGGACATAAATGTAACTTCATTTTCTGTGCACGTCTTCTAGAATTCAATGGGAAATACAATTATTCAAATTATCGTTTCCATGTCGCGGCAGGAAGTACCGCGTCCGAAGGACAACATGGATAAGAGCCAAAATTTATTGCTTATTTATCCTTGAAAATAGATTTTATTACATGGGAGATTTTTTTCTTTTTCAAAATTTAAGTGGTATATGACTTAGTGTAGGGATCACAGAATTTTGAAAATGTGCACACAATTCACTTTTCCCCATAGCACGTCATACGCAGTTTTTAACTGTTTTTTTACGTAAAATAAAATTTAAAAAATACGTTCTGACACTAGTGATTATCAGGGGTTGATATGGGGTCAGGATCGACCTTGTCGTAGAACTTGCCTTTCTGGCAAGCCTCATTAAATTTGGATAGCACTCTTCATTTCCTCAGCATGTGGGTTAACACCAAACATAAAGAGATTCCACCGGGAATCGAACCCGGAGCTACTCTTATCCAGGGCAAATGTAACGGGATCTAGAATTTAACTACCCATAAAAATTAAACGTGCTTTCGTGACTCATTAAATGTAAGCGTATATAACATGAAATTTGTTTATTTCATTTACATTTAACCCAGCTACGACGTGGTAGGTGTTGTTCAAAAAGCAGCGCAAAGTAAGAGAACAAACGTTTCTGAAACGGTGAATTGCGGTAGACTTTGTACAATGACTAGAATTCTGGCTTCATTTGAACATCATAGTTACCGTAATTACAGTTTTATTCATTCTTAAAAAAAAAAAAAAAGGTCTGAGATGAATAATGAGATTGACGTCTTTTCAAAACTTTATTTTTATCGGTACACCAACATGTAGTATCACAGTAGCTTCATTGCCTTCTGGAAAAGTCATCCTTGATTGTCACCGTAAAGCTAAGTAACTAAGCAAACATGACATATTATTTTATCTGTCTCCTGTGAAACACGAGTATGCAATTCTTTTTCAATTTTCTGTTTTTATTTCAATGTAAGAGATGAAGTGATTTAATTCTTCTAGGTATAGTATGACTTGGGTCAAATGGAGTCAGACCATCTTTCACAGACCTGTGTCAAATGGAGTCATGCAGCACATTAAAATACTAATTTTACAAAACTTGATTTATGCGTAACAATTACTCTTTTCTCTTCGCACTTCTACGGCTCTACTTTAATTGTATACTTCTCGTATTGTATAAGGCATTAGTGATATTGCATTATCAATAATAAAGTAAATTTAAGTCAATTGTTTTTCACATCTCATCTGAGAATATATTGTGACTATAACCATATGGTTCTTTGAAAGAGCGAATTATTTTTAAAACGCCAACACTAAACAAAGGTCAACATTCTTCCAAGAAAAATCATCATACCGCATGTTTCACTTGAAGTTCCACTAGCCATTTGTTGATAAAGACTCCTTCATTGCTACTTCAGACACTTTTACGCTGTTCTCTACACATTTCACTACCTGTAGCGTCTCTGCCGTATCTTACTCGCTGTGTAAATGTCAGGAAAGTACGATTCCGCGAATGGCAGTGACAAAATTATGCCCGCTATAAACCTCGCCATTTGCGGCTCTCGCGAAATGGAAAACCTCGGAGGTGTAAAGTGCTGTGATAAAACGGTGGGAAACAGTGGACAGTATCTGTCCGCGAACAGCCCCACCAAATGACTCTTATCGCAGCGTTGCCCTAAGCACTCGCCGCACATACACGAACTTGGTTGTTACGAGGTGCGATGAAGCACAAAAGTATCTGTTCGCCTGCAGCCGGTTTATACAGACCAGATACACTAACCCATCGGCAAATGGTGTACACTTATTCATGTAGTATTGTTTTAGGAATCGAATTCAATTCAAATTATTAAATACAAGAGAATAGAAAGATATACAGTCGACTCCGGTTATAGTGAACTCGGATATAGTGAACCCTCGGTTATAGTGAACTTCAGTCGCTGGTCCCGTTTCACGTACATTATAAATAAGCATACGAAAGCTCGGTTATCGTGAAGCTGAACCTCGGCTACAGTGAACCTAGAAAAAACAACGTCCTGAAAATAATTCCCTCCTGGAAAAGAATATATCACCTCAGTGCCACAAATTCCAACACTAGGCAGCTTGAATTCCAACAGTGCAAGAGGCATTGAAGGGTGTCAAGACTGCATTACAATACTTAGACACAGAGGTCAATGTAGATTCAATTATGGAGAGAACACAAATTCTGGAGAAGAATCTAGAGAAATTACTAATAAAAAAGTACGAAGCAAACAATTGAATAGAAATTGATTTTTTAAGGACAAATAAAGATATTGAAATTTTCAGTTCGCGCTGTTACTGTGCTTTGCTATATCTCTATGTTAATAAAATAAATTATGGAGAAATTCTGTTTAATTTTGACATCATCGGATATAGTGAACCTCGGATATAGTGAACTAAAAATGTTAGTTCCCAGAAGTTCACTAATACCGGAGTCGACTGTATATTGCTAGAGTCGTTAATCCGCCACCGTCGGAACTCGAACCTGGGACTTTCCGGTAAGAGACGTTGAAGCTACCGCGGTTGCCAATCTCAGCGGGTATGTTGATGATGAGGATGTTGATTAGAAGCCCAAAAAATTTGTACTATGGAACGTCAAAATATGAACAGGAATATATAATGAAAGCACTAAGAATATGTAATAAATATGTAAAATGAGATATAATGTGTAATATTAAAATATATTAATTATAAAACACACTTACATAATACGAAATTACATTGATAAAAAAATTCCTAAACAAAATTAAAAAAATAATTCAAACGTTTTAAAAATAGTTTGGAGAGCACAATTTGCACCATAAAACTTTCCCGTCAGTAGTAAGATTATCAACTGTTATCCAAGACCATAGTTTAGCAGACAGTCCAAGATGTACGGAGGTTATATGATCAGGCTACACGCTACACGCAACAGAAGGCTTGGTGATATCTACGACCAGCATTCACTGCAGCGTGCAACATTCTTGTCAAAGTGTTACACGTAGGCGACCGCAAACTTTTCTCGAAAATTAAGGTTAAAGGTCACGAAACGTGGCAATAATGATACTTTTCACATCTAGAGTTCACCAATAATGAAGGAAAAATGCTAATATTTTTGAAAATACATCGTTTCATAAAAAATGCATTATACATTTTAAGAAAATTGGTATAATAAAACTATATTTTGTGAAAATAGCAAAATATGTGATATAGTAATAAACACGTAAAAATATATAAAATTTTGGATATTGTGGTCGGAGAGCGACTGTTCGACACGATTACAATTTTGAGAACGGTAATTAGATGGGCAAAAATATGTAAATACATAAAAATCCCGTCGCTATTGAAGAAGAAGAAGAAGAAGAAGAAGAAGAAGAAGAAGAAGAAGAAGAAGAAGAAGATGATGATGAGGAGGAGGAGGAGGAGGAGGAGGAGGAAGAGGAGGATCGTGAAGATGATGATGATGAAGAAGATGATGATGATCAGTGCCGTACTCTGAGGAAAACGTGTGCGAGGAAGGAAGCTTGTCTTGACACCTCCCCTTTCCTGGGCAGGGGATCTCAGTGGTGATTGCGCCGTTCGCAGCCCTTCCAAGAAGGCAATCGATGCCTGCGCCCCCGGCTGCGCGGATGCACCCAGCCGCGCCTCGCTGCACGCGAAAGCTGGAAAGGGCCAACTCATCTTTCTCTGGAACACGCACACACACACAAACCAACATGCACTACACTACGAGCCATGTTGAGAGCTTACAGCTTGGGTGGTGCCTGTCTGAGGGAAATACTTAGGGATTGAAAATTCCACTAAATAGCTAACTGAGGTTTCACAGTCCAGCCAACTGATGTTACTTCTACAAAATCCTTGAGTTCAAGTTTCGCTGAAATCTTTGTCTTGACGATTCATAAAAGGGATGAAAAATTCGGATCTATGTCACGTGTGCGTTCCAAAAAATTTGAAGTCAAAAAATTACGACACCCCCTTTTTTTGTAAAAAAAATGAATTTATGTTGAATAATACCACTAGTTTGAAAGAGAATAAATTTCTCAACAACTTTGTTCAAAACATTGTTTTCTACAACTAATAGTTTTCAGATATTTAAGGTTATAAAAATAAAAAAGAGGTTTTCGTAAATATCTGTGTATATGCCTTCTACATCAAATGGGATTCTCTGAAGCGTTTATACAAAATTTACTATGATTGTCATTGTTTATCGTGCGACAAACCTCTCGGTGATGTGGCGTGGAGAAGGGATGACGATAATTCGTGGATAGGACAGGGTCGTTTACAGTGCGGTTTCAAACATATCACGTATCCGGACCACTTTCCAGGATACAACATGCACTAGACTTTCGTGACTAATGATCAAAGCACTTGTCGACCCATAAATCAATACTCAGTCACTCCCTCATGAACCCTTCCCGTGCAGCGGCAGTGGGAATCGCCCGACCGCATCTCGATGTCAGTTTTCCCTCTTCCCCGCTTGCTAGCTAACCTCCTTTCACTTTTCGTGACCTGAGAAGTATAGCCCGACTACATCCCGTTTCGTTCATCGAATTGGGAAGAGTAAATATTTTTGTTCAGTTTCTGTTTCTAAGTAGCGCAAATAGATGTTCTCGCACCAATTCAAAGAAAACCTGGAACACAGGTGAACATGGCAGAATCTTCGGAATTTTGCGTGTTAAGTCAGTCGGACATGAAGATGTTCCTGATAGGTAATTTCATGTTTTATTTCCACAAACTTTTACGTGGTGGTTTTCAATGTTAACAGTGCTCTAAAAAGAGATGCACATGTTTCTTCAAAACAGATCGAAGTGGATGAATTATAATCGATCGTGATTCTAAGCCGACCACGAAAAACGTAGAGATCAATTATCACATACAGTATAAAACTGAACGGAATGGAGTTGGGATATGTCTTTTTGGGGAGGTAGGAAAACGGCTTAGGAAAACTTGACCGGGAGATGCAGTTGGGATACGCCTTTTGGGGGCAGGAAAATGGGTTAGGAAAAATTGTCCGGGAGATGCAGTCGAGCTATACCCTTTTGGGGAGGTAGGTGAACGGCTCAGCAAAAGATCGCAGGGTCCAGACGGACTATACCTTTAGGGGGAGGTGGGAAAATGGCTTAAGAAAAGTTGACCGCAAGATGCAGTCGGGCTATACCCTTTTGAGGAGGTTGGTAAACAGCTGTGGGAAAATTGATCGCGGGATGCAGTTAGGCTATACCTTTTGGGGGAGGTAAGAAAACGGCTTAGAAAAAGTTGACCGCGAGATGCAGTCGGGCTATACCCTTTTGATGAGGTTGGTAAACAGCTGTGGGAAAATTGATCGCGGGATGCAGTCAGGCTATCCTTTTTGGGGGAGGTAAGAAACGGCTTAGAAAAAGTTGATCACGGGATGCAGTCGGGCTACACCTTTTTAGGGAGGGAGGTGAACGGCTTAGGAAAACTTGACCGCGCGATGCAGTTGAGAGACGTCGCGTGGTGCGTGGCGCGTGGCGCGCCGGGTGCATCCAAGCACGTGTCGCGGGCATCGATTGCCTTCTTGGAAAAGCCGTTTGCAGGCGGCGCTGTGACCGACGCGAGTCCCGCCAGTGCTTCTCGGAAGGGGATTGATCGGAGTCACTAGCGCACTACGGTCGACACGCTCCTCACAAAAGTTCCCTACTTGCTAAGGCTTCAGACGGTGACCAATCTGTAAGAGAAGACGAATCGATGACGCATGGAAAAATAACGCAACAACGTTTATACGAATGGAATTGTTAAACCATTTAAATGCACTTTTGACAGTATCTATACAAAACATTCAACCTTGATTTAGACAATTGTATTGGGCCAAAACAATACTGTTGAGTATTAATCATTTTCATTTTTTAAATGTGAATTTACCTGAATTCTTGAACATTGTTAAAATCTACAAGATTCTGTGATAAATGAGCTTCTTCCTTGATATCAACAAGTTTGTCAAAACTAAAGTAATTTGTCCTTTTTGGAAATAAATGTTCGTTAGTTTCATGAATGTTTCTAATACTCGTTATCAGGAAACTATATGTTAACACAAATGCCAATAAAATTGAGAATAAATATTGTACAATCGTCTTAATAAATATTGTATCCCTCATACACACAGCTTACGTAGCTGATGACACAAATTCGCAAATAAATTAATATTATAATGTGAATCAATTAATTTGAATCAATTATATCAAATGACATGTGAAAAATAATATAGTTTTATTTGTTTCATTTCAATTAAGTGAAAACTAAAGTTGTGAATTTGTGTCATCAGCTACGGAAGTTGTGTGTGTGAGGATGGAGAGGAATTCAAGCCTCTTAAGTGTCCTGCGCTGTCATAATATTGTATACTACCACACCATATCATATAGCCACTATTTTTAATTAAAATTTCAATAAACTTTATTTTTCATCAACACATTAATATTTTAATAATGTCTTGTGATACATTCAATAACATAGTTTTATGGTACATATACTTGGAAAATACAGTATTGTTCTTATCAGAATCGACTGATCGTGTACCCCGTTCGGAGTGTACGCCAGAAGTTAGACAAATGAATATTACATTCAGTTGAAACAGTATTCTAAGTTCTACTAAAATCAACAAATGATTTACAGCTTTAAATTTTCGTTTAATTAAGTAACAAGGAACCTGACTGCTGAATACGTCATAGCCGAAATAAAAACGAGGTAGGCCTGTGTATTAAATCTATTGACTTTCTACCCTAGACCTTGTAACTGTCCTCCATATACATTTAACTGTATTGTTCCGTAGAAAACAAATAGTTTGGTTATAATCCATTGATTAGTTCAATACGAATGAGGCGGAAAATAACTGACACAACCCACAGTGCAAAACTTGACCCACATTTCTTCGCCCAGTTGGGTAACACAACTTTTTACTCTTATTAACACTCATGTTGTGTGTAATGTTAAGAAGAAAGGTAAATGAATAGCAAATTCAAGGGACATAACAGGGCAAGAACAGAACACACAATATTGAAAATATTAATGTTACTCGTATTATATTTTTCTAGAAGGAAGTAGAATTAAAGAAACGTTTCAACATTTCCTCGTCTTCAAACAATGACACCACACTTTTGGGTTTTTAATTTCCGTCCTCAAAGCTATTTCTATTACAGTACCTATTCAACCAAGAAAATTTTCATACAAAATTGATAGCTATTTTCATTCATCTCTAACGAAGTTACATCATTAATGTTCTAAACCCGATGTCAATTTTATATTCAGAGTTTGACCCAAAACGCGCTAGTTGCTACATTGTTCATTACTCTGACGTACGTAAAAGTTTCCCGGAACTAAGGCTTAGGACTTCGTAATGATTTAATGGAGGAAAACATGTCGTAATATTTGGGGAAGCTCAGTGAAGAACAACGCAACCAACTTAAATGTTCTCTGTGAAATATGGCTTCTTCAATGACAAGAATAAAAGTCATAAGCGTGCGCAACCTAAAACAAGATTTTTTTTTTTTTTTTTTATTTTAAGATAAATTTACAATCTATTTTTTACAAAATAATAAGTAAATATGATGTCTATTGTAGAATTATTATGACAATGACAATGATTTGTAGTGAAGGTATCCCATCGGTACTCTTCATCTTCTTCTTCATACTATAACAAAAAGCAATTATTATTATTTTAGGTTGACAGCAATTGGAATTGATAATTTGGTGGTGATAATGTTTCAGTTACTTCTTGAGTATCTGTATGGGAGTTGTATGGGTGAGGTTCTGGCTAGACGATGGATATCTGCACTATTGTCAAGGAGGTTGAGGGCTAAGTGATTTGGATGGTTTTCAAGACGCTGGAGATAGTTTGCGCTGATTGATTCTATTCTTTCTAAGACAGTGGGCATTTTTAAGTCTTTGTGTAATGCTGCGTTTGTGATGAACCAAGGCGCTGCTGCGATCATTCTTAAGGTCTTGGACTGAAATCTCTGGATAATAGAGAGATTACTCTTGCTTGCTGTGCCCCAGATTTGGATGCCGTAGGTCCATATTGGAATTATTATGGATTTATAAAGCAATAGTTTATTTTCCAGAGTTAGTTTTGAGTGGTATCCTAGTATCCAGTATAGTTTTCTTACTTGAAGTTGTAGGTGCTTTTTCTTGGCTAAAATGTGATTTTTCCATGTTAAACGTCTGTCTAGATGTATTCCTAAGTATTTTACACTTTCCATTTGTAATATTGGATTATTGTTGATGTGGACAGTAGGACATTTGTTTCTTCTCAGGGTAAAAGTTATATGAACTGATTTGTTTTCATTGATTTTTATTTTCCATTTCTTGGCCCATTTTTCAATCATTGTAAGATGTTCTTGTAAATGTCTTGATGCGACATTTGGGTCGTCATCCGAAGCTAGTATGGCTGTATCATCTGCAAAAGTGGCTATGGTTGTTCTATCTGTTTCTGGTATATCTGTCGTATAGAGTTGGTACAGAATGGGGCCAAGAACACTACCTTGTGGTACTCCGGCCTTGATTGGATGGAATTCAGATAATTCATTTTGAAATTTGATTTGGAAAGTGCGGTGGGATAGATAAGAACTGAAAATATTGATGAAGGGATATGGTAGAAAATGTTTGAGTTTAAATAGGAGTCCATCGTGCCAGACTTTGTCAAACGCTTGGGCGATGTCTAGAAAGGCGGCTGAACAATATTTCTTTTCTTGGAAACAATTCTCAATGTAGCTGGTGATTCTATTAACTTGTTCGATGGTAGAATGCTGCTGTCTAAAGCCAAATTGATGGTCAGGGACTAGGTTATTGGTTGCTATGTGTGGACGTAGTCTTGATAGAAGAAGTTTCTCAAACACTTTGGATAGGATTGGAAGTATACTGATGGGACGGTAAGAGGAGGGTTCATGTGGAGGTTTCCCAGGCTTGAGAAAAACTTGAATTTGGGCTACTTTCCATTGCTCCGGGTAGTGCCCTGTTCTTAGAATACTGTTGAATAGTGCAGTAATTATAGTCTTGCCTTTTCGTGGTAGTTCTTTGAGAAGAGGTGTTGTGATTAGGTCATAGCCAGGAGCTTTTTTGCTTGATAAGGAGTTAATGGTTTTTGTAATTTCTCTGGGAGTAAAATGTGGAATTGGAAGCGTCATTTGGTTTGGAGAGTTCAGGTAATCCCGGATTTGTTGGTCTTGGTTTGTATTTGAAAAGGGATGAGTCTGGAATACATTAGCGAAGAATTTGGCAAAGGTAGATGCTTTCTCTGTGGGGTTTCTCACCCAGCACATATTTTCATCCCTGATTGGGGGATTTTGTTTGGTCGGTTGTTTTAGCTTCCTGGTGACTTTAAATAGAGAGTAATTAGTATCTTCTGTTGGGGTGAGGCTGGTTATGAAATCTTGAAACCTGTTGCTGTTGAAATCTTTTAGGAGGCACCTTAGCTGCCTAGTTGCTCTGTTGTAGTTGGTACGGTCTGTAGGATATTTTGAAGCTTGCCAGATTCTTCTTAGTCTTCTTTTCTCAGCTATTTTGTTTAAAAGAAATTTTGGGTATTTCATGCTGCTCTGGGTGTAGTGGAGTTGCGGTGTGGCGAACCAAGCTGCTTCTTGAATATTTTGAGTTATATATTCAGTCGCTTCATCTATATGATCTGCTGTTTTTAATGGTAATCGGATGTTTGTTTTCATTGATATCTGGTTTCTGTACGAGGCCCAGTTTGTCTTTCTGTTCGTTAGCGACACGGGAGAGGGGTGAAGGATAATTTTGTTACCAACGGTGATAATTATTGGAGTGTGGTCTGAGGACAGTTCAAGGGAAGATTCAATGATACAGTTAGTGGATGGGATTCCTTTTGTTATGAATATATCAATCAGGTCTGGAATTTTGTTTTGGTCGGTAGGCCAGTAGGTAGGTTCTCCTGTAGAAATGGTTTCTAGCTTTAGAGAAGTAACTGCTTTTTGCAGTTCTCTCCCTCTAGGAGTGATGAGCCGGGATCCCCATTGAGTATGTTTGGCGTTGAAGTCTCCACCTACCATGAACCTATTTCCTAGAGACTTAAAATAGGTTTCAAATCGTTGCTTATCTATTTTGAATCTGGGAGGGCAGTAGATGGCGCTAATGGTGATTGGTCCATTCCAGTCCGTAATTTGTATAGATGTTGCTTGAATATCTTGGTCAAGTACGGCTTCCTGTTCTTGATGCTTAATGGTGCTTTTTATTAATATTGCTGTGCCACCGTGAGCATTGCCACTAGGATGTTTAGTATCTTATAATGTGAAGTTCTTTAGTTTAAAGTAGCTTCTTTCTGTAAAATGAGTTTCAGAGATGAGTAGAATGTCTATTTTATTTTCGTTGAGAAATATTTCTATTTCTTGGCGATGATTTGCCAAGCCGTTGGCGTTCCAAGCTGCAATGCGAAGAAATTTAGGCATTGGATAATTTGGAAACAAGCGTCGTTAAGAGGCTAATTAGAGAGTTTATTTGTTGACTTTGTTGCATTAATATGTTTTCAAATCTCTCAAAGGAGTGCTGTATAATGTTCATAATGGAGTGGCTATCGTTATGTTGTTCATTATGTTGTTGTCGTTCTGGTGGTTTTGGTCGCGCAACATCGGCCCATGTTCCTTCATTTACTTTTGGACTTCTTTTGTTTTCTTGGGGATAAGTAGTTGCAATATTGTTGTTTTCTGTCTGCATAGGCATCTCTTGTTGAAATGTTCTGGGTTTACTTGAGTTTTTGTACCCTTTCCTTTTTAGTATTTCTTGATATACTTGGCAACCTTTATAGTTGGCGGGATGATTCCCTTCGCACAGCGCACATGTCGGTTGACTTTGCTTTTCTTTTTGACAGTTTTCTGGATCATGTTCTTTTCCACATTTAACACACCGAAACGGGTATGCACAGTACGACCTGGTATGTTCATATCTCTGGCAATTTTTGCATTGAACTATCTCTCGTTTCAGGCGTGGTGGTTCGATTGCAACAACACAGTTTAGTAGTCGGTTAATTTTGAATACTTCTTTGTTGTTAGATTTGGGCTCAAGGTCTACAAAAAATAGAGGCAGAGGTAACTTCGTCAGCCTATGGCGGACATTTATTATGTTTCTAACTTGATGGTCCTTTTCTAAAAGCGCAGCCTTGATATCTTTTACATCTACCGTATGATGTATGTGCCGCAAGA